>JADGIL010019002.1:0-10746 GCA_020352625.1 Cactoblastis cactorum
TGTTATGCCTGCAACTACCCACATGTCACATCACATGTATATTAGTACACTTATATCGATTAGAATTTTAAATATCATTTAAAGAAGCATATTTGCAGACTGGTAGCAACGCTAGTAACTCATCCGTTGGACTTGCTCAAAGTCCGTCGTCAGATATCCACAAAACGGACCAGCACATTCATAATAGCCAAGAATATCTTCCGAACTGAGGGTTGGAGGACGTTCTACTGCGGGCTGACCGCTGGCCTGTGGCGACAGATGACTAACACAGCCACCAGACTCACGGTGTATGATATCTTACATCACAGATATGTGAGGTGAGAATTCATACTTTAGCGATTAAATCAATTGAGGTTCGAAGTAAACATTGAAACAATGAATGAAAGTAAAATGGTTCGACATATCGGAACTCAGTTCTAGTAAAATCTAGTCCTGAAGAGGAGGCCCTTAGGAGATCCTCCCTATCCAAAGACTTAAAGATATAGCTAATAAGGTGGTGCCTTGGGTTTGTAGATCAGGCTGGATTTTGTACATTAATTTTCCAGACTCAATATATGCCCAACAAAGTACTGTGAATTTATGTTTAAAAGCATAAATGTACGTCGATTCTATAAAAGTCTAACAATAAAACGAATCTCTTTTCTTTCTCACTGTTCACTCTCACTCCACATAAGGTTCAAGATGACTGTAATTTCGTAAGCATTACTTAGTCATTTATGAAGTGAGAGGAGCTCATACTTTATTTGTCAAAATTCCGCGCTGAGTTTAGTTCGACTCGCCTGAGTGTATACTATCTTAGTAAAGTTCGTATTGATTGATTAATCGAGCTTTAAAGAATGCCAATCAAGAAGCTCAAAGTGGATTTAGATATGGACGAGGTCTTATGGAATCACGCATTAACGTAAATCATATTTATAAGGACCACGACGATGCCACGGATACCTCCTTATTTGCAACCCATTCTACTACTCTTTTGTAATGTTTCCATGGGAAATTTTATTTTAGAAAAAATGAGGTGGACCCTCCGCGCTCGACTAAGATCTGGATCGGGGTTTTGTCCAGCATGGCTGGAGGATTGGTCGGTAACCCGTGTGAGATGGTGCTGGTTAGGCGCATGGCTGAAGGCTGCCATTTCTTGACTCCAAGCGGCAGCTGCAGAATCGATGGAGCGCCGAGAAAAACTTTCGACTCTTTTGTTAAGTAAGCATTAAAATTTTTATAATTTTACTTATAATCCAATGAACTGTAAGTACATTAATGTACTACTACTTCTTTGCAAAACGAACATAGATATTGCAATATATTTATGAGACAAGCGAAGCGAGCTTACGCTATTCCACAACTAGTAGGTACCTATACTTATTGGCAGTTTTTATACAAAAACTACCAAAACTTAGGTTAGGATTTAACAATAATACAAATGTATTATATATAAGAGTACTTAAAGCAAAGAGTTTTGTAACGCTGCAGTTTTTGCTAGAAGAAAAATTCTGTTTATTTTATTTTCTGCATATGGAAGACAAGTAATGGTAATAGCGAAACGCGAGTTTACGAAAAAATTTAGATGATCATTAGCATTAATTAATGTTATAAAAATTAAACGTGACAAATGGCCCTAAAGATTTAATCTAATGAAAATATTAGGTATTGTTTTTATTTTGTAGAATTGTTCGAGAAGAAGGGTTTCTTACCCTGTGGCGTGGGTGCAGACTGACCCTTCTTCGATCTATGATGGTCAGCTCTATTCACATCGGTTGCTACGAATACTTGCAGGCGAGTCAAATAAAATTATCAGTTTTTATTTTTTTAATGCAAGAAGCAAGCAAACAGCATCGTAGAGCGTAAGAAAGTCATCCGTCAGGTGATTCTGTTATCGTGCCGATGATAAAATAAAGAAGAAAGATAGAGATAGAGATCAAAGAGAAGAGAGAGAGGAACTGGACCTTAGATTATTCTAAAAAACCTGTTACTGTTTCTGTTACATGTATTCATTATCCTCATAAACAAAATTTTACCAAACATTGTCCTTAGTGACTTCTTCAATCCCATAAAGGGAAATACATGGAGCTAATTATGCATTTTTGTAATTCAACTCGTTTTCACCTACAGATGCAAGAATTGCTGACGAAATATAAAGTGGCAGAAGATGAGGATCGCCTAGGGCTATACTCTCTAATTCTAACGCACCTAATAAGCGCAGTCATTACCCATCCAGTTGATCGTCTTAAATCTTTGTAAGAATTGTTTATTCTTTAAGGGAAAAACCCACCACACATTCGTACCGCTGTATTTCCTGTGACGGACAGGTTTAATAGCGGGACCACATAAGATAAACGCCAATGAAGCCAATTGGGTCAGGACAAATTATGGCTATCATAATTAATTTCATAAAATCATAATTTTATTTAAGAAAGAAAGGAGGATATGTAGGAAGAGAGGATTTTTACTGACCCTCCGTATGAAACGTGATGATCAAGACTCTGAGCAAGGTGACAACTGAGCAAGGCATAATTGTTTACAAAAAAATCTATAAACTAATACTACTTACTATTAATTGTTCTTGCCTTATGATCGCATTGATGGACAAGTTTGATTTTTCCACACATATCGGTTAGCAAGCATAATTTATCTTGTGTCCTTTTCAGATATCAATTGTCGAAGAACAAAAAGGACACGCAATGGACTGTTTTGAAGCATTTTTATAAAAAAGGTGGCCTCATCGGCATGCATAGGGGATTTCCCCCATATTTTACTAGGATGACATTGCACGCGATCATTCAATTTATGGTTTTGAAACAGTTATAAAATGCAAAAAGACATATAAATATCGGTAAGATATTGTAAACTAGTTGACCCGGTGAACGTCGTACCGCCATATTTTATTTTCTTAGTCACGACTAAGAAAATATTTTTATATAAAAACTTTGTCCTGACAATAAGGACCCCATAAAAATAAGAATCATCCAATTTGGAGCAGTCGTTCTGAAGTTATGCGCGTACATACATTTCGGCTATTCATTTTTATTTATATAGAAGATAGTCAGTAATATTATATTATCCATACTAATATTATAAATATGAAAGAGTGTTTGTTTATCCGTTTTTCAATCAATGCCCTTTTCTGTACTTCAGACATTATGTATGCATTTAAGAAAAATTTAAAATGTTAAGACGTAAAGAGAACAGATAAACAAATACAAACACACTTCCACATTTATAACATTATTTAGTATAGTAATAAAATGGTAAGGATAAATCTACTGTTATCGTATAATTTCTTATTTTTAGAACATGTTAGTTAAGTATTTTTTTTTATCAGGGCAACTTTGTGTATATCAGTTTAACACGGACATCAGCGAAGAATCTCGACCTTAATTCATGAGTCACAAGATTCACTTCTTCCAATTAATTTTATAATCTGTGCAGCAAGGAGGAAGCTGGAACATCCTGGTTTTTATGGATTATGGATTTATAGTTATTTCCATGGTGAAGGTTTTAATTTTTTAAATGTTTAATATTATGTTATATTAAAAAAGGGAAAACAACAACTTTTTTACTTCTTAAGGTACGTAGATTACGGACTTCCTAGTTTTTTTACTTCTAAAATCATGACTTAATTTCGTTTGACTTCAATCCCGCCTGATGGGAATCAACGATGAAATTCTAAGGCAGTGCTGCGTGCTCCAACTCAAGTTATTGTTTATTCACTCTTGCTTTGAAAATCCCTATATTGAATGAATTCGGGAACAACGACATTGAGTGGGAATTGCATTCCTTAGCGGTTCGCAAAATTAATGAAGAGGGGAAATGGGCAGTACGGTGAAAAGGGGCATCTACTAAATATATGTAGATGGAAACCTTGCCCACGCCGCATTGTCTGACGGCGAAATGGTACAGGTGGAATTAATTCATAAAATTCCTGAGCACAAACCCCAAAATTCGGGGGTGGGACAATAGAAAGAGACAAAAAGCAGCCAGTGTCAGTCTTCAGCACTTCAACTATCTCCACATAAAAAGTCATTCTAATCCGTTGTTCTGTTTTGACGTGAAAGACTGACAAACAAGCACAGTTTTACATTTATATTATTTGTATGGATATACACACTTTTACATTTAAAATGTTTCTATGGATATACAAGGCTAGCTTTATACCTGCGACTTAGCCTGTAAGGTAATGACTTCGGGGTAATGACCTCCACACCCCAAAGAATAAACCAGAACTATCAGAATAGGTTTCTCAGTTAAACCCATGGTTAAACTAGATATATTTAAAGATACACAGCAACACAGATCTTATTCACAGCATCAATTTATTTTATTCACAACACTACAGTATATACCGCTTACGAGTACATTAACATTTTAAGTTACTTAAAAAAAAAGCTAAATCCGTGTTATCGGTAACAATTGATTTTGATCGATTTCTGCAAATCACACAGGTTGAGTTAACCCAAAGTAAGTTCAAAACTTGTCTTATGGGATACTAATTAAACGATTTTTTTTGTGTAAATATTTCTGATATAATTTTTATGATTTCTCTCCTCTTGAACTCATCGCACGGTAGAGAGAAACCAGCTGATCGAAGAACACAAAAGTGAAAACTGTGTGGGGGCCGACCTTCGCGAAGGTCGGTAGAAAACCATTCCACAAGGCCAATGGTCCCTCAAACTTGATAATGTTCCAGAATATTTTCATTTGACTCGTGCCTTCTTTTGCGTTTTGTACTCTGTTATTAAAAAGGGTATATGTATTAATACAAGAGCTTATAAACAATATCAGTTGTCAATGGAGTTTAAAGTCAAATGCCACTATTTGTTATAATTTAGTTTGCAAAACTAAGCGGTGACTCGCCGCGCGCGGTATGACTGGTCGAGAGGTATGAGAATGTTATAGACGCTTCTGAGTCGCACTAATTATTTTTATATACTTGTATTATAGCTGACATGATGACAGAGAAGGATACCTCGTTTTGATGATGTCAATGGGTAGTGAGGCTATGCTTGTGACGAGGCCAGCTATCATTGACGCCCAGAGGTGAAGCATCACTCCTTCGCCCAGTGACGGCAAGAGCATCTCCCTGGCCTAATTAAAATATAAAACAAGAAAATCTTGGCCTATTTAAGTTGTTAAATAAAAAATCGGAGTTGCATTTAGCGGTGCACGAAATTTTTTAAAATTTCATTTTACTAAACTTAAAAGCGTACTCAACCAAAGTTAAAAGCATCACATCTCTCCGATCCAAGTTATTGGAGGCAAGTGGCCATGAAAAATGCATTCTCTCTACCTGAACATAAGTACTAAGTTGCGCTGCATTGACGATCATTGCTCTGACAATAGTAGATAGTGTTCCTCGCCACAGGGCTGCTACGCCTTCCTCTCTTATCATCCTGAAACAAATATATCTGATGTATAAGTCTGAAAGGTAAAAATGGGATCCTATTTCTTAAACTGCAATTGTAAGTATCTCATGAAGACTGCGATTGGAAGTAGGCATTTAAATTTTTTCACAGGTTATTTATTTCTGTTACCGCTAAAACAACAAACACTAAAACGAAAGAAATAGTTAAGTGAGGCTCCTATACAAGAAACGGGATTATTTCGACGATTTTTTATATATATGGCACGGAACACTTCATGCACTTATTCGACCAATACTTGACCGCTTATTTCGAATAAGACAATTACATTATGCTACTTTAGAGAAAATATAGTCATTCTAAGATAAGTTAGTACTTACCTATAATTCAACCCTGTCGTAGATCCCATAAAAGTTGTTCTAACTATATTATTTAATCAGATTTCCTTAATACTAGATAATCTTTGAAGTCTGTTATCTTCATCAAGTGTATCGATAACAATCAAAATATATATTTTTTAATTTACGCCTTGAATGCGTTTCAAAATACTCGTAAATGAACGAAGTATTAATTTTTTATTATATGTATATAAGAAACTGATAAATATAGAGCAGTTATTTATATGTAGAAAGATTTTTATTTATTACGAATGACCTGTATATTGTATTTTACTGTCAATGCAACGAGACCGTTTGTGGTCAATAGCAAACTGATTGAACAAATGGTCTTAATTTTCGACTAGATTACGGCGGCGTAGGTTCTGGACTGTACGATATGTACTATGTATTGGATGTTATGGTCGGGTTCGTATTGATAGTAAATAGACGAGACGATCGGTTTCGTCGTGCATCGTGCGGCCGATTCGCGATAGTCGCAAACGCGTGCCGTTCACTAGTTTATCCATTAACGGAAATAAAACAGTCTAAAAAAGAATTCGTCTACGCTCACCTCTAGTATATTGTTAATTTGATAAGCTGACCTGCTGAGAGCGTCGATGACGTTGTTGTAATTACGCCTTTGTTCCTGGGGCAGCTGGCCGTCTGCTGTCATTCTGACCAGCAGCACCTCCCCAGGGTTGCCAATTAATGCACTAATGCCACCAGACAACAGGTCCAGGATGAGCTTCGTGCCAAACCCCGGCGTTCCGTAATTACTGCATTACAAGACGAAATCAAAATTAAACATTTTGAACAAACACATGACAGATTTACCGCTAAATATCAGTTAATAAATGGGAACATTTAAAACTAATTTTACAAGCGAAAATGTAGCATCACCTATCGGACAAATAACCTCTCACGCTCACATACCTTCTCCATTCCGTCGTAGATATTTTTTTTTATTGAAAATAAAAATTCAATTTGATTTTTGCAAAATATTATTGTTGTTGTGTAGTCAGTTCAGCTTACAACGCCAATAATTACCATATTTTAACAAGTGATCAATGAATTGTTAACATTATAAATATTAAACAGTATTTATCATAGTTAGATACTTTACTATTTTGTTTAAAAAATAAAAAGCCTATCCGAGAGAAGAAGACTAAAGCATAAAAGTAGCTTACTCCTGATAATAATCGAACATCAAATTGAAGAAACCGAATCTTGCTGTAGTGTAGGTGGCCTGTCGAAAAATTGCTGCGGATATACCGGCGTAAAGGCCGACCACGCCTTCCTTCGCCACAATCTCTCTAATAAAATAAAATATTTAGTTCATTTGTACACCAAATTTTATGTGTTACTGCAATAATGATTAATAAATAAAAAAATCTCATTTTGTTGCAATTGCGATTAGTTATTCAGAAATATTTTTGTCCAATAAATATTAGTCATTTATAAGTCAAAGTCAATTAAGCCCTTTTCCTTGATTGACTATTACTATCTGCGCTGAAAGAGAAACAGCTTGTACTATACAATCTACGTTTTTATTTTACTCCCAGACCAGCATAGAAGAAAAGACTTCCCTGACCTAATCATATTCACCATCGCTGCCTCCTTCTTCTTGGGCCCAAGCTGCATCCGTATTTTGATCAAATCCGCTGGGTGCACCATGAATCTTGCTAAAACTCTATCAAAAACAGTGTTTTTTAAGAAGACAAAAGTATTTATTAATAATACAACGTAAGCAAGCTTGGAAAATAACTACTAGCTTTCTTTAGCAATTTTTCCGACGCTTTCGCCGCTTTACTGTACTGTTTCATTCGTTTGGGTTACTCATCCTTCCTCAGTTTAATTATTCAACTGAATTCGACACAATTATATTTTTGTTGTTGATGATGAAGCGTTGTTTGTTTTTAGAATTATTTTCAAGAGTTTTGGGGTATTCTAGTCAAAGTGAGTGGTTTTACAAACACGGTAAGTTAGGATTTTTAAAAATGACCAAGCTGAAGACTTTGCTATGAATTTATTAAAACTGGTGAAGCCGAAGTATAGAAAAATGCACAAGGAACAGCCGCGCCGCGACGTTCCTAGTACTCGCCCTGAAGATGGCCTTCTGAATAGGTCGAAACGGTCGTCGGCGTTACTGACTAAAAATGAACGTGAGTAGGTATAGCCGTGCAAATATATTAATAGAAAAATGACACTAATTTACCTTACCCTGCTCCTCCACCAATCAAGAAGTTCACATATCCAGGGATTGGCTTTTCTGTCTTTTCCTCACTCATTATTAAAATCAAAACATTAAGATTGTGAGAGTTGGCGCGTAAAAGGGGAGGCCTATTCCCATCGGTGACATAAGTGATGCCACGACTGATGGTGATCAATACGTTAAATTGAGTAATACGCCTTCATATTTTGAAGAAGATAAGTTTTTAATAAGATCATTTTATACGTATAATTGCAATTTAGGTTTTTGATTCAAAGAAATGGATAGGATTTGATGTTGTCATGAACTGTTATTATTATCCAACGAGAATGACGATTTACTTTTAATAAAGAAATACCAGATCAAACCTAGTGCAGCTCAAATTAAAAAAAAAACGTTTTCTTTTGGCTAGGAAAAGCAACCCACGTCTTTTCCCCTTACAAAGAAAACCGAACATAAAGTGTGAAAGCCGAGCTTAGCTTAATGGTGGGTTTACGGTGAAATGGAAATTCAGATATTATGACAAGTTGATATGAGAAGAATCACTTGTTTTAAACTCTTCCCTTTGATCAACTTGTACAATCTGCGCGGGAAGAAGCAGAGCAGAGCAGCTAACACATTCTACGTTTTTATTTCGCTGCAAGAACATCGAGAAATATTTTCTTATAAAATTTATAAACCTTAAGAAATGTATCAACTTTTGATATAGTTATTTTACAGGTTAATAAATACAGGATGAAAATATATTAAAAATAAAAGACAATTAACACGTTGATTTTAATTGCATTAATTTGTATTAGAAAGTCACCACTGCCATTCCTCTGTGTAGTCCTGGTCTATGGGGAAATGTCTCCTGAAAAAGGGGAAAGAAAACAATTTAATCAAGATGAAAAGATAACACGTAAATACTAATTATGTTATTAATATTGTTAAGCAGAGGTGTGGATACAAAAATCCTTCATCCATTAGGTTATTTTCAAGACGAAGATATTAAAAACTTAGAAGCATTTGTCTTTAAAAAATATTAAACAGCTGAACTGTTTATGTAAGAAACACAATCAAATAAAATTTGAATAGTTAGATTTTTTTTTAAACCCTCGACACAATATAACAAAACATACCCGTCAAACTAATAACACCCCTCCTTTACTTCCTAGAGGGCTCGGGGGTTAAAAATGTATTTTTACCTCCTAGCGGGCGGCGTGGCGGGGGAGGCGGGTCCGGAGCGGCGTGGAGGGGTGCCCATGCGGGGACTCCCGGGCTGTCGGCGCGACACCTCGCCCAGCAGAGACAGGCACGACCGCGACAACCGCTGACTGAAGTTCTGACAAACACGGTACAGTGGAGGCGTCGGGTATGGTGGTGTATAGAATAGAATAGAGTTAATTATTAAAATTTACATATAAACACAATGGGAATCCCTTTAAAAAATTGGTCAAGTGCGAATCGGACTCGCGCATGAAGGGTTCCGTACCACTATCCATACCAAACAGCAAATATTCTGTGAATACTTCAGCTGTCTACCTGTTGCCGTTATCAATATTGAGTTTAAACGAGCAAAACTAATCATGTTTGTTGTATGGGAGCCCTTTTAATATTTATTTTATTTTTAGTATTTGTTGTTATAGCGGCAACAAAAATGCATCATCTTTAAAAAACTCAACTGTCTAGCTATTACGGTTCATGAGAGTTCATAGTCTGGGACAGACAGACAGACAGAGCCTTAGTAAAGGGTTTCCGTTTTACCCATCGGGTATGGAATCCTAAAAAGTGAAAAAATACCGTAAGTGAACATAACAATAGGCTACGGCTAAGTGTTACGCTGAATATATTGCCCAGCACTGATTTTCAGCCGCCACCTTACGTGACGTCACGGACAACGCAACATATAGCAACATTTAGCTGTTCTAACACCATAGACAGAGATGTTCAGTCTATTAATATTTCCAGACAGACTGTGCGTGCAAAATTAGGTTCAAATAATTTTTATAATTTATTATTATTACCTTGATATANNCAGCACTGATTTTCAGTCGCCACCTAAAGTGTATCAATAAAATATAGCATGTATAAGTATTCTATAATTTTTATGTACATATTTTCTTAACTTGATTCTTCGAATAATATACACAATCTTTTCTATTAAATAATGAGCGAAATAATTATCTGAAAATACCTTATGATAAATTAACGACTTTTCAAGTCTAAAGCCCTTAGGCCGTAATAAGTTCGTATCCCTGCAGCTTTTCATACATAATATTTCGTAGCTTGCACATCGTAGCAGCGTAGGCTTTTTGTAGCATAGCGTAGACCCATAGAGTTTAGTATATAGATACATATGTAGACCGCATTCATCTTGTTGTACGTAGCTTGTAGCAAGTACCATATAATTTTATAATATTTTTGGATTGTGAATGATAAAAATAGTTAAAACGTCCCACCATTATGATAATATATAAACTTATTATTATAATATAACGCTTTTTTCAACATGAAATTGTTTTAGATTATAAATATTTATTACTGACAATCGTCCTGCTTCACCCTCGTTAAAATTACGGAATAATAGTACCTAGTCAATGTCTATTCTAGATAAAATTAGTTACCGGGAGACAAGGTCCCTTCATTTCCCTGAGGTCAATCTTCCTGAAGAGCTCGCACAACAACAGTTCGTGCAGGCTGGGTGTACGAGGCCCAAAGATCAGCTCGATTATCTCTGCCACCTACGCAAAATTAATCAAAATTAATACATAAATATAATGAAACTGAAAATAATACAACTATAATATAATTATTTCTTAAG
>JADGIL010019006.1:0-15502 GCA_020352625.1 Cactoblastis cactorum
GGCTCCATACCACTATAAAAACAGTGTGGACAACATGATGATGATGGATAGTATATTAATGAACATACCTTAGAAGTGGCAGTAATTGTCACAAAGAATGGATCGTAGTTATTTCTGTGCCTGTATCTGTCTGAACCTCCATACATGGGGAGGGAATCTGAAATGAAAAAAAAAAAAACATTTAATTGAGTGACATAGCCTACTTTGTGTCTCCTTATTCATGAACTTAACCTATTGCCATCTAACGTATATGTTAGAATTACGACCTCTATTGCGTACACAGATCACCCCCAATTGCGTAAGATAAGTACTTGTGCACTATTTAGGAGATCTCGAGTTGGATCCACAGTGAGGTTAAGAATCCATTCTTAAACTAACCGGAGATCCAACTCGACACAATGATCTTATTCTGACTGGCCTGGGTCTTGGATGTTTAACATATTATGTGTATTTGTCAACAATATAGTGTCGTTGATTTAGTATCTCATACACAAGTCAACTGTTAAAAGATTATATTGCCTGCAAAAAGGTAATGTTAGCGGTACTACTACTGTATTTAAAATCCTTGTTTTACTTATAATTGCAAATTAATTTTAATTTGAAGTCTAGAATTACTTTGTGTTATTAATACAATAGTTTATTTTCTTTTAATAAAAATCAAATTATTACGTTTTACCTAAAATTTCACAGTCACATACACCCTTCATTTTTTTCTCTTCGAATGTTTGAACAATATCCAGTTTTCCAGACATTTCTTAATGTGACAGCTGACATTTAATTCGTTTACTTCTCTCTCTAGGGACATACAATCTTTAAAAATACTAATTGCTACCTGCGACTTCGTACGCTATAAATATATATACTTTTTTATCTTAATCGAGCGATATATGGTTGTTCCGAGGTCACAATGGCTCGAAGCCAGAGTTTATTTTTTTTTATTTACCCCACTGCTTCGCATGAACTTGAGCATATCTCATTGTAAGTCTTTAACTTTGTTTTTCTTATAATAAGTTTATTTCTAAACATTTACCTATGATTTATGGAAAAGTAGTGTATTATATTAAAAAAAATCCCGGTGGTATGTGTAATCTTTGAAAAAATATATAGAAAAAAAACAGGTAAATAAATCAAAGCAGAATTGATTTTACACACTTATACAATATGATCATCAGTCAATCAATTTAATAAATAAGAAAGGTAGATCAAAAGTACGCTTAACCAATGAGCGCGTATGAAAAGATTGATGAATGTGGAGGAAGCGATGGAAGTATGTCAAGACCATAGTAAGTGGAAAAATAAGTCTCTGCCTATCCCCCTGTGGGAAAAAGGCGTGCTAATATGTACATAATTACATATGTATGTTTAATCAATTTACACTATGAGTTTAGCTCTCAATGTCATCAAAAACGATTCTACGGTAAAACTATGAAAGTTTTATAAAATGTATGTACAGACAGACTTTGGAATTTATAAATATCAGCATAGGTAGGAACTTAGGTATAAAACCATAGTAAGGAGTAAGCATTCAGTTTATATAATCGTATACAGCTGGCGTACAGCCAAATTGAATTATCTTGTATGTGGGATAAACTGTTACAGACACGTTTGTAAGTGCTTCTATCGTGAAATGACATATAAAGAGAATATTTTCAATCTAATAATCTACGCCTTTTTTCTAACCGTATTATTTTTGTAATTTTATAATAACAAAAGCTTTATTAGTTGGGACATGTTTTTCTATTGTAGGCGTTCACAAAACGGCTAATCACTGACGACCTCCGTGGTGTAATAGTGAAGATGGCTAACCCTCACTCAGAAGGGCCCGGGTTCGAATCCCGGTCATAATGGAAAATGGTTTGTTTCTGATTGGCATTCGGTCGCATTCGTATTTATACCTAGTTAATACACGAAACGAAAGTGGTCGCGAGTGCGAGCCATTCACCTGTCAACCAGATTACGAGTAAACCGTTCACCTCGATAAACGGTGTAAAAAACAGTCCATTAATTCAACACTCATCTCTACTCCAGGTGTAATCGTTTGATAATAATATTAAAAATTGTAGACATTAAACACAGTATGACTAAGCAAAATTAATATAATTTTTTTAAGAAAAGGAACATTTAGCAATAAATTATGGTTGACTGTAATAGATCTCAATGTGATAAGTTCATCATTATTTGTCTTTTAATTCAAATTTTTGTATTTTTATTATTTTTTCTGTAAAATAAAGAAATATAAAAAAAAAACAAATGAAGACAAATCCATGCAGTCAAAAGCTATACTCCTTAATTGTACGAATAATTGATAGAACCTACTGTCATACTCAATTCCGATCCTGAATTTCTCTGTATGAAACAGTTTAGGAGCTGCCATCACACTGACCACAACACACAAGAGCACAAAACACCATCGCTTTAGAAACATTTTAAATAAAATTCACTTTTTTATATAAAAATCCAAAATGTTGATACAGAAGTCGACAGATTACTGAATTTTTTATTCGTATGTCATTATTATCTTGTTTTATCGAAAACAATGATAGGTTTCTTCCCCTTAAATCTTCTGATTTGATCGCATCCACTATAAATCATGAGCTATGTTAATCAACCTATTGTCACATTGTGTGAAAACGCATGTACATTTTTCTTATTTATTGTTTTTTTAGAGATGTAGTTAAGACGGGATTTCGTAAAATCCTCATCGGGAAATATGGGACGGGTACCTTAAGTAGAAGCAATATAAATAAATCAATAACTTAGATATTTAAACATAAAAATGGTCAAAATATTAAAACGAAAATTAGATTTTTAACAACTTTGAAAAATATTTTATCGAAATACTATACGTCCCTTTTAAAATACACGCTGAATGGATGCCAAAATACTAGAACCATAAAATAGGTTACAAAAGGAACAAAACGATTTCTACAAAAATAAGATAAGATCTTCCAATATCAACTTCAAGATGCAACATTGGCTAAATAATTTCGCAACTATTCTAACAATAATCTTATCTTGCTAACTTGTAACCTACATATCTATTGGGAACAATTTTTTTTTTTAAATAAAAATATTTGGTCTTTGCCTTGATCTTGAAATATGTTTTTTAAACCAACTCTCTTAACCAACTTAAAAAAAATGATGGTCAGTTCGAGCTGTATGTATGTATATAATGTATGTATGTACATGTGTTTGTTCGAAATCATCTCGTATTTGGCTGAAACAATATCTATTGATTGGGTTTGCAGTAGAGTGTTTATTATACTGAGGAGAAGGTTTTGGTATTTTAACTGACTTCAGAAATGAGGTTTATTGAAGAAAAGAAAGTATTTTATGAAATATAATTTATAAACGATAATTATTTTTTTTTCTCGTCATTTATGATGAACAGGAAAATAGGGTGTGTGATAAGTATTGCTAAGTTTGTTAAAGGACAGTAGAAATTGAACTATTTTGTTGGAGGGAAGTTGATTGGCCTTTGGATCTTTCAGTCACTGAACCAAGCTAGGAAGCGAGCAAACTGCTACTGAAAAATAAATTTTCTATCAAAGTATTTAATACTAACTTGTTTTCCCAAAAATAAAAGCCACTTTCAATAAATCTCCTTCTTTTGAAGTCGGTTAAAATATCAAAACCTTCTCCTAAGTATATCAAAAACTTTTCTGTAAACTACATCAGAATCAGTTCAGCCAAACGCGAGATAATTGCATAAAAAGTAGAGGTCAAACTGCTAACCTCCATTTATGAAATAGGTTAAAAATCACATTAACAATAGCTTCACAAAGACAAACACACGGTTGGTTAGTTATTACATTTTAACACGAAAACTTGATGTCCCATTTCATCAGTGGTGAATATTTTTCGAGGCTAAATTTTGTATCTGACTCGCACACAGATCGCTCATTCGATAATGGATGGAAAATAAAAAATGAATGTAAGGTCAGGTGCGATTCATACGAAAATGTTTTTTTAAAACAAATAACTGTTTTTTAGATTTGGTTATATAGTATGTATAGACTTATAATTTTTGTGATATTTATGTTGTAAAACATAAATCTGAAAACTGATAGCCAAGTTCAATGAGTCTAAGATTAATATGGTGTGATTGTCGGCTTTACCGACAAAAGTATTGATATCTTAATGGGTACTACGTTTTAAGAGTAGACAATGTAAAAAATTATAATATTGTTGAACATTTAAAAAAAAACGCAATCAATATATATGTATGCCTCAAAGTTTAACTTTAATTGTTCTATAGTTAATTAAAATCAACGACAAACATAGCATCACATTATATTCTAAATATGTTTGTTTTAGCGAAGCGACCTTAATTTATCTCACAGTAAGCAGCTTTTAGAAATTCTCTCAACTGTTTTCAAAATCTTTATTTAGTTTTACATAGTATTTAAAAACATGAAAACAGAATAAATAATAATAAAAACGATTTGTGGTAATACAAACTCATAAGTTTATGTATTGAAATACCCGAGTAAAAAGATTTTCGTACAAAACGTTCCTAACCTTAGAAGCAGAGCTTTTTATAGCGACGTAAAATTCAGTTATGACTCAATGCAATACCAGACTTTGATGTTACCGTCAATTAGATTCGCAATGCTACACACAAACACCGAAACACTTCCCCGGGGACCTTCGGGATATTTCTTGTATATTATTGAACATTCCTTCTATTTCTTGCTCACAAAAGCCATATTTTTATTTTTAGCAAAGAAAATATTCTTTTTAGAAGCTTTTACTTTTTCATGCTTGCTATCAAATACTGTAAAAGTTACCCAGTTCGTTTCTCACGACGAAATTTGATGAAATATTATTTTTGTTCCTTTGTGATAAAATATATACGTAAATTGAAATACCAGAGTTAAAATTAAAAAAAAAAAAACAAATGTACAAGGAGTTGTAGTTAGAAAATGTATCTTCAGTTAAGGTACTATCAACAATATTATTACCACAATGGTTAGACTAATCTATACATATAATAAAATTGTAACTGAGCTATGTCTGTACATGGGAGACATTTAAGAAAAACATATATAGGGACTCTTTACAGGACCTATAGAAGCCAAAATGATTGTTTTTAGAATTTTTGTTTGTCTGTCTGTATGTTTGTACACACAGAAAAACTATCGAACGGATTTGAATGAAATTTGGTACAGCGATGGATGTATGACCTAGAATAAAAGATAGGCTACTTTTAATCCCGAAAAAATATACGGTTCCCGAGGGATATAACTTATTATACCCGAGTAAAATCTACGTAGACGAAGTCGCGGTCATCAGTTAGTATGTAATAAATTTCTCTGATATTATGATTGCTATATTGTTCTTAAAAATATTATGGTTTAACTCTGATATAAATGGTTATTATAATTATTTCAGAGATAAGAGAAAGAGATACTGGATCTAGATGGAAAATATCTCTTTCTGGGTAGACAGAGTCAAAAGTTGTGAGACTTAAGGCCACGCATAATAGTAGTATTAATTAATGTAATGGTGATTGACAGATATACTGACAGGTTTTGCCAGTCCATTGCGGTTGAAAATAATCCTTTGGTTTTAATCATTTTACTAAATTTACTTCCCCGAGTAGAGCAGTAATAAACACAAAGTTAAAGGTCCTTAACTGCCATAGAACCCCCAGTACAGCCTTCTTCATCAAACCCACAAAAAGAGGCGTCAGCTCGCCGTGACTTATCAACGTTTTATTGCGTTGGCATTTGAGTTTTATCGTCCACATTATTTAAAGGCCATAGCCATAAAAAACAGGAAAAGATCTGAACTATACATTGACTGTACGTATTTGTGGACACTAGCCCTTTAGTTATAAAATTCTATCTACCTATAGTCCTCCTTCCATGCTGGTTTGGTAACTAAAACACACTTTATATTATATGTACTTATTTTAGATACAATATTCTAATTAGCTACATATGTATATATTATAGTCTTCCTTCCCTACTGGCCTGATAACGAAATAAAAAAAAACGGTTGTATGTATCAGTTTCTTCTTTGTCCGCACAGATTATAAAGGTCAATCAGACTAAAGACCATTTTCCGGATTCGAACCCGAGGCCTCTTGGTTGAAAAGCGAGGCCACTATTTATTCAATGTGGCCAATGCCAATTATTTTCAGTCATCCTTACCTATTTACCGCAGTTACTTAAACCAAAATGAGTATTAAATATGTATTTTACCTACTATACAAACAATCGTAGGGTTTTATTAGACATAACATCCCACTGTTAAACCCACACCTAATTATATTTATCTCGGCACCTACACTGCCGAAACTATCCCAAAATCTGGAATATTGCCGTCCCTACTTATAAATGCGGTAAGTATATAATGTTGATTTCATAGATAATGTATTTTTATAGAAAGCGAAGCAGGCGTTTAAAATAGGAAGATTTTTTATACACCACCTGATTGTAAATGGTTACCGCACCGTATAGACACCTACAACACCAACAGTATAAAACGTGCGTTGCCGTCCTTGAATAATTTTTTTCGTAGATGCCCATGACAAGACGAATTTGATCATTTAAGGATAGTATAATACAAACAAATTGAACAGCAGATTATGTACTCGTATACTTATAGTTAAAACGAGGTTACATCATTCAGAAAAGAGTTTTATGTGAATAAATTGTCGGATTATTACATTGAATAATTGATTAATTACTAGAGACCAGAAGCTAACGTAAAGCGGCTACAGAACTACAGAGCCTTGAAAATCACCGGCTTGTAGCTAAACTGTGTCTTTCATAGACTAAATTTCGGAGAGTTTGCTCGGGAATTGTTCGACTTAATTCCACCTGCATCATTCTGCCATCAGACGACACAGCTCGGGCATGTATTCCATCCATATATGGTGGATATTCCAGTCCTTCGCATTTCCTGTTTCGCCTTTTCCGTCTTGTACGTTGAGGAATGTAATTCCTTTCCTGCGTCGCTGTTCTCAAAACTCGTTTAATTTCGGATTTTCAAGGCAAGAGTGAAAAGGCATTACTTAAGTTTGCGGGTACCACCTTATACTTCATCGCTGCTTCTCATAAAGCGGAATTGAGTTCAAACGCACACAAGTCTCTAATAAAACATTTTATCTTCCGTATTAAAGCGATCCATTATCTATTGTTATCTTTATCAGTGAAGCAATCTGGGATTTTTCTTTTGTTAGTGAAAAGTTATCTGAACGGTTATGATATGGAGCGGCGGAATCGATCTGGTGGATGTGTTTTCTGCTTCACCAAATTTCTTAAACTTATTTGGCATTTTATACTGATAGAAAAATTATATATCAACAGTTTTTATTCCAAGTATTCTTGAGTCTATCTTATATTTAGAAAAAAATATTTTAAAATATCATCAATAGATATATCAATAGAATAAATATCAATAGAATAAATAATTCAAACGAACTAATATTTCTTTTTTTTTTTAGGGCTAGAGTTCGTTTGACTTCAGAAGTACCCTTAACAGATGAGCGTGTGAAGGAAGCGAAGGAAATAATGGTATGAGCCTGCTGCATGCTTTTTTAGCCTGCAGCATGAATGGGTCGGCTAGTCCAAGGTAGTACCACACTCCCACAGAAGACCGACGCCTGAATGGCGGCTATCAGCCGCCATGCTCCGTCTGGAGAATGGGAGAGCTGGAACCCCAACTATCCCACCCTCCCTATTTTGGGAAGGCGGGGGTTTTTTAAAGGCTGGCAATGCTTCTGTAACCCCGCGGGTGTTGCAGTTGTCTATGGGCGGCGGTGATCACTTAACATCACGTGACTGTTCGTTTGCCTCCCTCTTACATAAAAAAAAGAAGTATGCCAGGACCTTACGTAGTAAGTGGAATAATGCAGTTTCTACCTATCCCTATGGAGAAAGGCATGATAATATTACTATGTATATATGTATGTATGTATGTATATAAATAATCGTTGTAAAAATAAAAGAAACTTGTTGATTGTAAATGAGGCAACGCTAACAAAACATTTGTTCAGCCAATCTCGTAGCAGCTCGTCGAGAAATAAACTGACCAATAAATAATATTGTTGTTTACTTTCCATATTATTAATATAAGAAGCTATTATTGTAGCTATTTCTTACGAGTCATGGCTGGAATAAGAATATATTGGGGTTTCCTCTTGCTATCCATTTACGTTATTTATACTGAACCACAGATAAGAAATATGAAACCGGTCAAGCGCGAGTAGGAGTCGCGCGAGAATACCTCTGTATCCCAATTAAATAATTAATTTATTTTGTTTTTAGTATTTCTTGTTGTGGCGACAACAGAAATATAATCATCTGTGAAAATTGTTTAGTTATTACAGTTCATTTGACAGACAGACAGAAGGATAGCGGAGTCTTAGTTATAGGATCCCGTTATTACCCTTTCAGTACGGAACTCTTTATATTATAAAAGAATATATATCATAGAAAAAGAAACTAAGATTTAGCGACGGTCTACGACAAATTTTATATTTTCTACAAAATAGAAGGAAATTAAGATCAATATTAAATTTACCAAAATAAAATATCTATAATTATTTTAATAGTGTAATAGAAACCAAAGTAAATAAGAGGATATAAATATAACGACAAATCACACAAACTGAATTAGCCCCAAATTAATTTCGAGCTTTGTATTATATTACTAGCTAACGCCCGCGACGTCATCCGCGTAGATTCTACAAAAAATTATATCCCTCGGGAACCATACATTCACTGCTTGAGTTTTTTTAGGCTTTCCTTCTCAGCAGCGGTTGTTCCGAAATGCTGGCAGTCCGTAGCTTGATTAAGATATAAATGTTTATTAAACATTGACGTCAAAAAGTACCTGTGAAGATCTAATTTCTCAATAAATATTTGGATTTGATTTTAATAAAATTAAAACGCTAATTAGTTGATTATGGCAAGATATCTTTACGTCAGGAATATTAATATTATAAAATATAATTTCAAAACGAGTTACAAAACAGCTTAGATATTAAAGAAAAAAAAATGTACTGAACTTTTAACTTATCCTTACAAAAGTCTGTTATAATCATTTAAATAGCGAATTAAAAAATTGATCAGAACTGAAAACAAAATGGTGGTTAGAAGCTATTTGGAGTCAGAATTTTTAATGAAACACTGAAAGCGGTTCTTTATGATGATAGACTTGAAAGGCGCAAAGGGGTCGACTGCAGTGCGTGCAGGCCACAGGTGGGGGGAGATTCAACCCCTCTCGATTCCATCTCCAACATCCCGGTCCAGTGTAAAATCGTCCGCGGCAGCGCCCGGACGCTTTCGCGCCAAAAATCCCGCGGTTTCGCGAAAAAACGTCAACAAACCATAAATACGAATTTTAGTTTTCAATTTGAATTCGTGACTGCCAGTGCCAATTTGAATTGATTGAAATGTGAATGTTCTATTTTTGAATCAGAACGTTATTTAGGCTGTGAACGGATAGTGCTGTGAAATATTCAAATGCAGTATTTATAGTAGTGAGTGAGCAACTTTTATTGTGAGCAATGGATGGAGAAAATCGGATTATTTTAAACGTTGGTGGCATACGGTGAGTGGGACTTAAGTAAACTTCCTGCTTCTAGCATATTCTACAATTCGGAAAGTAAACAACTGGCTTGTATTATATAGTGGTTACGCTAAGCAAAACTGCTGCACCTAAATTCGACGCTTGGGATACAGAGGACTTTTTTCTACGTACCCTCTAACTTAAAAACGAGTCTCGCAAAATTTTCCGTCTTGTTATTAGAGATTCGAAACATCTGGTACACTTCCCTTAAATATACTTAGAAAACGTTTAATTGGATACAATTTGTCTCTGACGATTAATTAGAGAATTATCAACTATTGTTCCTAGTCGACTTTCAGTCCAGTCATGATGAAACTCCATACTTATTTTAATATTACAAATGTGAAAGTGTGTTTGTATGTTTGTCCGTCTTTAGATTAGTGTGATTTTTTAAAGTAGAAATAGTTGAAGGGCTGGAGCGTGGCATAGGCTATATTCTGTCTTTTTCTATCCCTCCCCCCTGAATTACACGTGAGCGAAACCGCAGGCAATAGCTAGTTATCTAATATTTGAATAGCATATTTTATAGACATTCGAGTTTTTCATTATCAAAGTGACTTTACAACAGGCTTTGCTCGCACAGTTACTGTAATTATTAAAATATTGTACCCGTATTTTTCCGAAATTCCTTCCTTTGTTCTCAGGTAAGTTAAACAAATAAATTATCTACAAAATTATTACAGGATTCTATTCAGCAGTTTGGGCTTGAGTTGATCTTTGGGTCTATCAATCAGTTATCTTAATTAGTAGAACTTAAGAAAATTTACTTTAGGTCTAGGGCCAATCTGTAAGATCCACCCTTCCTACCCTTTTCGTCAGTTTCGCAAGTAAGCCTTTTCCACGGCCCAATGACACCTGCGCTGTTACGTACTTTTCTTTTAGTTTAAGGTTTTATTTTATTTATATATAGATTATGTAACATCATTTGTAAGGATGGAGTTCCAATAACACAAGCTTTGGCTTAGCACAGGGCTCCAAGTACCTATTTTTATATATATCTATACTTATAATAAAACTGTAACCGAGCTATGTTTGTACATGGGATATATTAAAGGGCTAACATGTGGGTCTTTTTAGGACCTTTAGAAGCCGAAACGATCTTTTTTAAGAATTTTTTTCTGTCTGTCTGACTGTATGGTTGTACGTGCATTACGTAAAAACTACTTAATGGATTTTGATTTTGGTTTTATAGTTGTATTGGAGAAGGTCTAGCTAAAAACTTAGTTTAGTTTCATCTCAATATGCTGCTTAGAACTCAAGATATAGACAATAGTAGTTACGCGCGGGCGAATGAAATTAAACGAAATGTAATTGAATCTTTTTATGTTAAAGACTAATGCATTCCATTCATACTTTTTTCGGCCTTTCCCTTTCCTTTTTACGCCTCACTTACTCATTATTTAACATTCTTTTCACCACATGACTGTCCTCTCTCCTTTTAACGTGTACTACCCTTTCAATCTGTTAGATTGTCTATTCAAAATCAAGTCTTATCTTATCACTAAGATTCAATAATGTGTAAGGTCCAGTGAGTAACCCGTTTTTGATAGCGGGTCTAATGGGTGCTAACAAACCGTTATAGTCTATTAAAGGTCTAATTTTAAGGGTTCAGTAATTGCAACCTTCAAAATAAGCCGCTATTTACCTTAATAGCGGCTAGATCGATAGACCCTTTTAAAATTAACTGAGAATATGTTTAAGAGCAGATTTAGACCACAAACAGAATCCACAAACTTAGAGAAATATGAAGAACAAGTTTATGAGAAGTGAAAAAGTTTTCTTTCCATACTTTAATATTAATATTACCCTCATCCATATTTTTATATACTACTTTATTAGTACGTATAACGGGTACGTATGAAATGTTCAGAATTTTTTTTACCTGCTATACCGACATTAACCTAATAAAATCAACATTTTGTATATAAGTGACGTTTGGCAATATTGTTATAGATACTTTTTATTTAAATAGTGCCAACTAAAAACATAAATGAGAGAGCTGTCAATAGTATATATATGTTTTTACTCCGAGAAGAAAATTTAAAAAGTTACTGATATGAATAGAAAGATAAATTTATTTATTTCTTCCACGGTTATCTATCACAAATAATATACATATTATGAAAAAAAAGCAATTTAAAATTTGCATACAAAAATATAGAAAGAGACAAAAAGTAGCCTATGTCACTCTCCTGTCCTTCAACTATCTATGTTTATAAAACTCTTCCGTTACTGAGTGACTGACTGACAGATAACGCACAGCTGAAACTATTGAACGCAAGTAGCTGAAATTTGGCATGCATGTAGAGTATATACCTGGAGAGTATGGGCGGGCAATAAGAGCGGATATTTGGAAATTTGATTGAGTGCACAATTGAGTGCACAAGGAACAGCCGCGCCGCGACGTTCCTAGTACTCGCCCTGAAGATGACCTTCTGAATAGGTCGAAACGGTCGTCAGAGTTACCGACTAAAATTAACGTGAGTTAGCCGTGTAATACACTAGTTAAGTATGTCTTCTCGCGTAACTTTCAATGATATAATTTGGAAATTTCATTCCAAAAGGGGAAATTTTTCAAAATTCCAATTTTTTCCTTTCACCACCATCATCTTCACAAAAATCGCAATTAATTACAAAAGCCTACCTTTTATACTCAACAATGACTCCCTCCCTACTTCCCCTTCCCTACTTCCCTCCCTACTTATCACAATTCCTTATGAAATTGTGATAAGTAGGGAAGTCTTTGTTAATGAATAATAGGGGGCGCTACGGATCAAAAATAGACATTATTCACGTCCTATTGAAGATGACTGATAGGAATCAGATGTCGTATTAGCGATTTATTATTTAAGCCGAAAAGGTAAAAAAATGAGTCAACGTTTATATTCTTTAGGGTCAGTTTTTAACCTCTGTTCCCAGAGGTTAAAAACTGACTGTCTATTATTAGGCTGTAAGTATCTTATGAACCGTGATAGATAGATAGTTTAATTTTTGATAGACGATAAGTCTTTTGCCACCATAACAACAAATATTTTATTACTTGGAGCAGATTTTAGTATAGATCAAAAATTATATAGGAATATTGTACTTTATTTGACACTAAAATACACACAATTTAACACAAAAATTACATATGAAAAAATAGCTTGTGTTTTGCAGCTATTCAATATATCAGGTCATGGCACAATTTAAAATCTTACTCATAGTGATGGGCAAAGCACTAATATTCAGTCATAACCCGGAGAAGGAATGAGATGATACGAATCACGAACGAAAATTCCAAATATATTCACTAATATTGTAATTATACATAGATGTGAAAGTGTGTTTGTTTCTTTGGGTTTTCTTTCATGTTAAAAAAGAGCAATGAATTATTGTGATATTTTTCATATAGAGATAGTTGAAGGACTGGAGAGGAACATAGGTTACTTTTGTCCCTTTCTAGTCTCCCACCCCCCAAATTTGATGCGAGGGAATCGCGGGCAAAAGTTAATATTTACTAAAGGAAATAAACGTGATCTATCGATTTGTGTAATTTTGAATAAAAGAAGTGCGATTAGTCATAAAGCTACGATACTTTTCTTTTTTCTTTATTTACGATGACAACACCGGCACATCTGCTTCAAGAATAAAACCACAAGGGAAACATTTGTTTACTTCCTTATTAACTTTGACATAAATTATTCTTAAAGTATTGTATTATCATTATTTATACATATATGTACATACTTATATTATTTAAGTATATCTTTCATATAAGTAATTTTCGTGTCAGAGTGTTATTCTTTAAAACGAACTTTTTTGTAACTACTATTGTCAATATCTCGCGTTTTAAGCAGCGTATCAAGAAGAAATTTACGCGTGAACGATAAACGTAAAGCTACGATACAATTGTAAAAACTGCATCACTTATACAAATATATGGAAAGTAATATAATATTATATATATACTTACTTAATAGTGGTATGGAGCCACTACTAGTAATGGTATGAAGCCACTACTTGTAGTAGTGTGGAGCCAGCTACAGGCTTCTTTTTAGCCTGTAGCACGAATGGGTTTTTACAGGCCGGCAACGCTTCTGTAGCCCCGCGGGTGTTGCAGTTGTCTATGGGCGGCGGTGATCACTTAACATCTCGTGACCTGCCTGCTCGTTTGCCTCCCTCTGACATAAAAAAAAGAAAAACTACGAAAGTTTTTGATTTTGGTGAATAAATTATGAAAGTTATGCATTTGACTTAGATACATCCAGCGCGCGAAAAGTTTCACGAAATTTGCGAAGTTAAACTACGACCACTGCGCAGTTAAACTTTGCGAATAATTCTTGAACTCCAGTTTGGCTAACACTGGTCCACTTGAGGTAACTGGCTATGTGCGTTTTGTGTAGTAAAGTGATATTCTAATTAGTAATTTACCAATTTTATCAATTAATTGGTCATGTCACGGTAAAATATAATCTATGTATTTCTGATTGACATACTGAATCTTGAATATTTTTTTTATTCCCTAAAATGGCTAAATAATATGTTTAATGTGTGTGACGCTCCCTTCATTATATATATTATTTTTAATATTTATTGTTATTATTATTTACGCTCTATCACATAAAAAATTGTTTTAGTCAACCTGATCCTGTAGAAAAACAGACTATTGGTATAATAATATTGATATTCCTATAATAAACGATTTGTAAATCCGTTTCTATTCCCCGCTGTGTTGTTAAAATAAATGCTTCATAAATAATTTAAATCTGCCATCCAAAATGCTAAACACTGAAATGCAGTTATCAGCAGCCACATACCGAACACCTAAAATGAACTGTTCAAATATTCAGCACTAACCCCGACTTCATTTCGTGCATGTTGCATAAAACTAAAATATTTAATGCCATTTTGTTTGTACTTTTTTAACTCTTTCACTATTTGTAGTTTGTCTTTTTCGTACTAGTAGCCTGCCCCGGCTTTGCAAGGGTTTAATAAAAGTTCTATAGCCAATGTTCATCACAGAAAGTATAGGATTTTACTGGTGAAAGAATTGTTCACACCGGTCCAGTAATTTCAGGGCCTATTCAATTCAAACAAAGAAAGCTTTCGTCTTTATAATATTAGTATAGAAGTAGAGATAAGAAAGTTGTTTTATAAAATTGTGTAAGAACAATATTAGCTCATGGGTAAATATATGATTTTGGTAGGGTTCCGTAACCAAAGAACAAAACTGAACCCCGTTGCTACTAAGAACACTGTTTCAATCAATCTGTATGTCCGTCACTAAGGTGTACCTTATGAACAGTGAAAGCTAGACAGTTGAATTTTTCACAGATGATATATTTCTATTTTCGCTAAAGCAACAAAAAAGAAAAAACAGAAGAAAGTAATTATTTAAGGGTAATTAGTAAGTAAATATTTTCCCATACAACAAATTTGAAGTCAAAAGCTTCGCGAAGCTAAGAAATTAAGATATAGGGACAAAATACCGTCGCATATAAGAATAATGTTAGAATAAGAAATTTCTAAACCCTTTTCCGTGATTGGCTTTTGCCATCTGTGCGGAAAGAAGAGCAGCCGGCGCATTCTACGTTTTCTTTCACTCCCAGATGACCTTAATAATCATTTAACATACTATGTTTTTATCATAGGCAAAAAATCTGTTTTATTTTACAAACTACTTTTACCTATCTGTGCACTACTACGTTTTTATAACAAGGACCTACTACTTAAAAAATATGTAATATGTAAATTTATTTTGATAAAAATACTTTTTAGACAAATGTTAATTAATAAAAAAACCAGTAGCAGTCGTGGGACTGCCGATAGAAGTGAAAACGGAACTATTAAGTTGAGAGTAATTAAAACTATATGCAAAAATTATATGAAGTTTTTTATGTTTTATTTATATACTATTATCATTAGCATGTCGGTG
>JADGIL010019027.1:378-10811 GCA_020352625.1 Cactoblastis cactorum
TCACAATTGATGTATTTCTGTTGCCGCTATTAGATCCAAAACCAAAAAACTAATAAGTATGTATGGGGCCATCTTACAAAAAACAAGATTTTTTTACGGTGTTAAAGATGTTACGGAACCCTTAATGCGCTATTCCGACCTTGTCTGGTTTTTAAAACAGTATTATGACTATGCAATACATTTATACAAGCTTCTCACTACGACAAAATACTTAAAAACAAGTAATTACATTGAAATTTAAAAAAATATCCACTCAATATAATAATACATACGTTGAACTTACCCCTCTTTTAGCGTCGGAGGTTAAAACATTGCTAATTGAACACTTTGCAATCGGCAACGCTTCTATGATCCCGCGGGTGTGTTTTTGTCTATGGGCGGCGGTGATCACTTAACATCTCGTGCCTTACCACTTACATAAAAAAGTCACCTTTCTAACAAACAAAAAAAAGAATTATCCCAATCGATTCATCCGTTTGTGAGCTATGATCCATAGATAGAATGACACACACTCACATACACACATCTCAAACTTATAGCACGCCTCTTATTGCATGAGGGTTAAAAAGCGCAATTCACGCCGCGTTTCTGTAAAAGCGTGGGATACACTCTCAAAAAATGAGCAGCCATTATCTTTAACAGCAGATGTAAAACCCCTATCAAGGACAAAAAAGGTAAATGGGACGGTCTTTGATACTCACGAGCGTAATGTTTTCAATACGTATTAAATTATGTTAAAAATTAAATCAATTGAAAAATTACAACTATATTTAATTATTTCTTAAGTTTACGCGAATATTACATTAAGTTCTCTGTGTGTAACTATTTATTGAGCTCCGACGTTTCGGATACTTTTCAGCATCCATCTTCACGGAAGACTGAGGTGGGGTGGTCTCTAAGCTTCACAAGTGTGGGTTATTACAAGCTACCTTTTGTTTTGGTTGTGTGGTTCGGAGCTCAATAAATAGTTACACATAGAGAACTTAAAACAGTATAAAATTCCTTTGTGTGTACTAATTAAACCGCGATAAAATCCGTTAAATTTGTTTCATTTCAACTATATTTATTTATAAAACTAACAAATTTAGTTTTATTATAACCACGAACGTTTTCCTGTTGTAAAGAAGTCAGGCTCCTTCAATTAAATGTAACAATGTTTTAACAATATTAAAAGAAATAAATGACATTAACAAAAAAAAACTAGGCGGGATTGAAGTCATATATAATCAAGTCTAGATTAAAATCATAATAAAAACCAATAGTACTGTTATTTTGTTAACTATCAATATTTAGGAAAATTATAAATCTAATTGAAAGTCTAACTTTTGCTGAGGTTCGATAAAAATAACCCAATTTTATACAACTTTCTTTCAACTGAAGATTTTTATAGTCACTCTATAGATGTCCTTGATTTTTTTGTAAACATAAATTTATTGTAGCCCATGAAACTGAGATAATTTGGCTTAAGTTCAAAAAGTATTAATCCTCCGCAATGCGTAGTTCTTGGCTACATAAAACACTGAGCCACGTGTAAATTTACGGCTAAATTTTTTTTTCTATCCTTTATTAAGTATGATAAATTATTATAATTAGCGAGAAACAAATGTTTAATGTGACTTTTACAAACCTTAAGCGTTGTTTTTTTTCCCACGCATATTGTAAAAGTCGATAAAGGTGCTTCAAAAAAGGACTCTTATTATAGGCGATAATAATAATAATATAATCGTTTATTCAGATAAAAATTACAAAATGACCTTATAGTACTAAACCAAAATAAAAGATACACTTGTATACAGTCAATTGGATAAATGGTCAAAACAATTATTTCTACCCGCCGCACTAGTTATCACTGTATGACGGCCAGGTAGCAATTCTCGTAAATAACTTGTATATGGAAAAAACATAACCCTCCTTCTGCCGCAGTCGGGTAAAAATACAGATGCGATCGAGGCATTTGTTACTATATCTTAATTCACAATCCACTTACAAGTGCACTATTCGGCTAAAGTGGTCTTTCGAGTCTCAGATTCTTCGACTCTGTCCAGCCTGTAATGTAAAAATACGTGATACTGTCCATGTCTCATCTCAACGAAAAGCTATCGATAATTGCACTACTAACTGCAAATTTTGAAATTTGACTTTTTTAAATTCAAAGATAAGTAAACAACTTTAAAAAAAGAATGACTTTTGTGTTCCTGCGGGGATATTTATTCGATTTATTATTCGATTATACATTGATTTGAGGGATTCTTTAGATCTATGAATCCGGCCAAGAGATTGTGCACTGGATTGCTTTCCTTGTAACTTCTTAAAAGTTTTGTTGCATAGTAAAAAACAATCTCAAATACTTAATAATGAAATGAAATCATTCAAACTTAAGAATAAAATAAGGAAAATTGGAGCCGAAAGCGTCAAGCGTAAGTGCTTAAACTTGTTTGTGACAAAAGCAATAAAATCCAATAATTGGAACAATCGGGCTTCTAACTGAAATAAGAAGAGCGGTCCCCAGTTGGTCGTCATGATAGCTAGTACGACCAATAGCACATTAATGCGGTCAAATTTATTACAATTTGTCACTGTTACCGAAGCATAAAAGCCTTTATTAAATGACTTGAGTGCAGTTGACTAAATTATTACTCACGTGGTTATTTGTTTTTGTAGTGGTATGGAGAACCACTACTTGTAGTGGTGTGGAGCCTGCTGCTTGCTTTATTAGCCTGCAGCATGAATGGGCCAGCTCGTTCGGGGAAGTACCACAGTCCCACAGAAGCCCGACGCCTAAATGGCGGCTATCAGCCGCCATGCTCCGTCCGGTGAGTGGGAGAGCCGGAGGCCCAACTTCGTCCGGCCTATATAAAACGGAGGTTTTTTATAGGCCGGCAACGCTTTTGTAAGCCCGCGGGTGTTGCAGTTGTCTATAGGCGGCGGTGATCATTTAACATCTCGTGACCCGCCTGCTCGTTTGCCCCTCTCTGACATAAAAAAAAAAGTTCGTCGCCGAATTAAAGACCTTTAAAGACTTTTTGATTACTATTTCTTTTTAAAACAAAAAAGCATTTATAAATACGTGTTAATCAAAAACGGGAATAAAGTTACCCATTCATGGTACTTACTATAAAATCTATCAATTCTTTTATTTGAAACAAATGTAAAGTGGCTTTATTAGGTATGGCAATAACTAAAATCAGTGTTTCTGTACTAATAAAAGCTCACAGGGTAATGGCCTTTTTGTTTTGCTGCAGCACACTAATTATTATTATATTATTTTTGCTCCATTTATCTTTTCTTTTTCTCTTCTTTTTAATATTCTTGAATACAATAAATACACATAAAAAAAGACAAAATATATAATTTTTAAAAATATACCAAAAAAAGGAAATCTCCTGACAACGGGGATAAGACTTAAACTACTGGTGGACAGGGTTCCAAAGTGAGGAATCTTCTCACAATGCGAGCCGTATCTAAAGTTGCTGCTTTCTAGGTTTGACCTTTAATCCAATTGCTAAGCGAGATCCTCTCAAGTTAACGATTGAGGTTTGTAGATTTAATATGTCGTTTTTATCCCTTACGAGATCGACAGAGTCAAGAGACGTGAGACTCGAAGGCGATGCTTACCAAAATGGATCGAGGTTTATTATTATAATTTAAGATTCCTTTGTTATTGTTTTAGCGTCTGTGATAACACAAATTATTGAATTGTCTATCCATCTCAGATAATTGCACCTAAGACGGACAACAGTAATAATGAAGTAACTAACTTACTTACTGTTAGTTACCGAGTTTCTTTCGGCGTGTTCTTCTTAGTAGTGGTCGTTCCGAAACGCTGGTAGTTTAGCATTGCGGTATTTGGTTTACTTGTATAAAAAAAAATTTTTTTTTTCATTTTATGATTCTAGCTAATAGGTATCTATTAATTGTTGCTACGTTACAATCCTATTAATAAGGTTTCTATCTACGCCGTAAGGGAAAAAAAATTGATACTTAGTACACAAAACAAGTCACAATAAAGGTATAAAATTTACTTGTAGACCAGCTACAAACACGCTAAAAAGTGAAGTAACAATCTTCTCTGGCTTTTGCTCGTCACGATTTCCTGAAACGTGCCCGGACCCGCACGTATATCCGACAAAGGTTAGGATGTACTGTATTGTGCAGGGAGAATTCGAAAAACTTGGTTTGACAGGGAAAATAGGTAGAATATAATGTTTAATGTAGTGAGACGTGTGACGTGTTTTGTAGGTAATAAGGTGAAAATTTTACTTTATCAAAGAAATATATATTATGTTTCGCACGAGTATGCAAATATCTTTTTTTGTATTGTTAGAGACAATCCTACTAATATTATACTTAAATGCGAAAGTTTGTATGTCAGGATGTATGTTTGTGACTCTTTCACGCAAAAACTACTGAACCGATTACGATGAAATTTGGTATGTAGGTAGCTGAAGACCCAGAATAACATATAGGCTACTTTTTATCCCAGAGTGCCCGCGGAACTGATTCCTAATTGAATTTCATAGGGTTTTCACGCGGACGAAGTCGCGGGCGGCCTCTAGTAATATTATAAATGCGAAAATGTGTTTGTTTGTTTGTCCGTCTTTCACGTCAGAACGGAGCAACAGATTAGTGTGATTTTTTATGTAGAGATAATTTAAGGGCTGGAGGCTGAGGCTCTACATATTATTTTTCTCAATATTTATCCACGACCATACTACGACGACCATAGCGTTGATTTTGCAATAAAATTTTACGTGTCGTTATTTGAATCTATTCTTGTACAATTTCTATCGACCCGTAGTTCTATTTGCTGGCTGACCTACATTCTTCAGATTTAGGGTTCCATTGAACAGAAATGTAATCACTTCGTCCCTTATCATAGACTGGAGTGGATGAAAAGAGTTTTGACGTGATTTAGTGCTTATGTAGGCGAAATAGCCTTCTGGCACTTTGGTTTGAACGCAATTTTTTCTTTGGACATTAATATTTTTTAGCAGCTATAATATATTTAAAAGGGTATCCGCTTTTTTGTATCAGTATTTCAGTTTTCTTAGAGTAATTTAAAAACATCTCTAGATTTACATTTGAATTACTTTGATTTGATTCATAGTTTATATTTCTGTCAAACATGAGTAAATATACATTAGACCTTTTAATGTACGTAGTGCGCCATGTTGCGCCATCAGGCATACAAATTTAGTCCATTGCAGTCAACAGGTATGATTTCTATTTAATATAATCAATTAGTAATATCGTGTTAAACCCGCGTTAAAGAAATAATAGATTTTTTTAAAAGTGTTCCTCCAAAATATAGTACAATAAAGAATTTCTTCAACCCGATTGTCAACAAAAAAAAAATCTTACGCCTTCAGATGTTGTCACAATTCTGGATAAAAATCTCATTCTTTATATTACATAAGTACTTATTTTTAAAGAAAACCCCAATAAAATTAACTTATTCAAAGCACACCCTTATAAGAATAATAACTCTTAATTCAATGTGTCTGCTTTGTAAAATACAGTTATTATTTCATATAAATTATTACGTTAAACTTATTGGAAGTGGGAAATAATAATAATAAGCTTGCTTCGCTCTGTTGAGTTGTCTAGCGAAAAATATATACAGAGAAACATCAAATCAATCCATTGTATTGTTGTACAAGTAGAAACTATATTTAAATCTGTAATCGTAGGACTGTTTTAACAGAAATTAGATTTATCTAATTAATGTCTTTTTTAAAATACAAATAATCGTACTCATATTGTTAATGTTGTATAAACACATAAAAAATCCTTTATTTTAATGTTTATTTTATTTACGGGTCTATGCACTACGAGTGTCAATTTTATATGATAAACTTCATAAATAACATAAATCTTCTGTGCATACACAAAGAACATTAATTGCAGTTTTCGCTTGGCTGATTTCTTATGTCTGCTTAGCCTGATAGATAGCTTAAAGCGATTACAGGGTCATTAGGCTACCAGGCATTAAGCTTAGCATAAAATAAAGAATAAACAGATACAACATCAAATAACATTAGCCACATTAACGTTGTTTTATACATAACTCACAAAAACTTTTTTTTTTGCCATTTTACTGTTAAAATATTCAAATGAGCATTTCTAGGAGGTTTCCTAGCTACAATCATTATATATATTTATTATATAATATACTATATTAAGTTAGTATCCCATAATACAAACCTCAAACTTATTTTGAAGTAACTCAATTTGTTTTATTTGTCCTATATTTTATTTGTTATTTACAAGAAAATCATTTAGACTGATACGTACTAAATTTGTATATTTAGAATGTCATCGCTCAATTGATATATAATTAAATGCTTTATGATAGTAGAAATTTTAAGTTTAATACTACTTAGAAAGCTAATGGGAAAGTATGCACGTAAATACGTGTTGCTTTCTCATTAGTTTACTGTAAGTAATTCAGTTTTGATACAGCTAAATTGATACTTTTAAATAAAATCGATGAATGAGGAGAACTGTTATGATATTTCATCGACAAAAAGATCAATAGAATATTTATTTTTATTTTTTTATGTCAGAGGGAAGCAAACGAGCAGGCGGGTCACGCGATGTTAAGTGATCATCGCCGCCCATAGACAACTGCAACACCCGCAGGGTTACAAAAGCGTTGCCGGCCTAATTAATTACTAAATCAAATCTATCAAAACATCCCAATCTATTTAAAATATATGTATTTGCTATATTTTTTAGGAAAAATAATATTGTGTTTATTTAAAAATCTCTCTCTTCTCTCTCTCTCTTTCTTATTTAAGCGGTGCTCGTGAATTTCGTGTATAATAAAGACTACGTTTCTGTAAATTATGTATTTGTAATAGCGTGCTTAATAGCAAACATTAAAGATGGCGTAATGAGTTGAACACAGTAATTACATAAATTAAACAAACGACTGAATAATATAAATATTTTGCATGTATTTTACTCTTAATGTCATGTTTATCATCTGATATAATTTTTGTTATCTAATTATTGAAGATTTAGATTTATTTAATTTATAGAACACACATACATGGGTACATATAATAAAAAAAAAACAAGGAAGAAAATAAAAAACAAATAAACACATATGTGAGTGTCCCACAAACAGGTGGCGTCTCAGTTTTACGCTGGATGGCATTATTACATACCGCCCAGCACTGATTTTCAGACGTCATCCATAGTTAATATAATTATTAAATATAAGAATTATGAATAATTAGGTAATATAAGATGCGATTTTATTAATTTTGATTCTACAAACAGATTATTTTGTAGGATCAAAATCAAAGAGACTTAAAGGTGATAATAGCTGTCAGTTATATCAGAAAATGTATTTGTTCAGGAAAGGAATGACTTTTCATGTCATTAAAGTCACGAAAACTTATACATATGTACATGCATAAAATATTTTTATACTGGTCTGATAGCGTAAAATGTAAAAAAAAAAACCCCAAAATGTAACAGATGTTTCTCTACCCACGCAGATTGTAAAAAGCAATCAAAAAGGGCTTAAAACTTAGGGTCTTTACATAGGCGGAGCCAGCAATCTCTCACTATATTAGAATCTCTATTCAACCATGAACCGCCTGACTTGACGAACTTCACGCTGTAATGAAAGTTAATCAGGAGGTCCCGGGTTCGATACTCGTCGGGTCAAGATGGAAAATTATCTTTTTATCCCTCGATGCAAAAAGAGGGGTATGAGCGTGCGCGCGTGTATATGTGTGGGGACAAATAGGCATAGTAAATCGACTATTCACACAAGGTACACATGTTTCTTCAAAATAAATATCAACTTTAACCCTTTGCAATAGAGCTTGACTTTTTATATAAAAGAAAAATGTATTAATAGAGACAGTATCTAATCAGACCATTATAAATTTTATTTCAAACGTAAATTTACGGAGTAAAATTTGACTGAATAGGAGAAAAAATTAACTTTAACTACTGAAATATTCAAATATGAATTGTAAATTTTATTAAAATATAAAGGCTCTTTTCACTACGATTATAAAAAAGAACTAAAATTACTTATTATTTTTTCAAGCTTTTATAAGTTTCTTAATTAAATTTTGTAAGCTAAATTTCACCTACTTCCTAGTGTCCGATTGAGCACAGAAATTTGGCATGTATCTTTATGACCAGTGACAATGCATTATTATGACAAGCGTGATTCAGGATCGGCTCCCAATGAGAGAACTCCGCAACTGTTAACTGCACGGAATTTTAGTGCCACACATGTAACGTCACCAGATGTTCCTGGAGACGACAAAAGCTTGTACCGAAAATGAAATTTTTGGTGAAAAACTTGTTCTTTAGCTCATCCTCTGGCCAATACAATGAATTCAAAATGCCAAAAACTTCGTCTAATTTCATCTCGTAATCATTCAATTTGAAAATTGTCTATTTCATGTCATTTAACGCCAGTAGCATCCATAAAATCTTATTGTCTTACAGGAAGTCCTTTATTTTACTAGCCAATGCCCATTAATCATCTTAACCCTTCAACGTTACAACTGTCTTCAAAATATTGAATAATTAATTAGTTTAAATTCTAAAACCCATTCAGAAAGACGACTCCAAATCCAAGACTTAATTGGGTTCAACCCAAAATCCCCAATAGGAATAATTAAAACCAATAAAAAATTCAATAAAAATAAATGGAAGTAAAAAAGTTATATGAGTTTGTCACGTTAAGCGGAAAAGTTAAATAAAGCCATTTTGCGGAGAATAATTTAAATGAAGAATGGAGGTCAAGTTTGGTGAACTGCGTGAGGTCAAACGTCACATTTTATTTTTGTGTTTTTTTTCAGTCCAGCAAGTAACCAATGTTACTGTTTTTTACGTGGAGCAAAAGTATAATGTAAAGATATTTTGTAATGCACTGAAAAATCACGTAAATTATACTTACAAAAGACCTTAACTGAGAAATAAAGATATGAGCAGTTTCATATGATTTTTATAAAACAATACTTGTTCGATGCTCGGTCCGATGGACATAAATAAACACAACAGGATTTTCGCGCAATATTGCAGCCAAACATGTGACGTATATTGCCCACTTTACTAAACTAGATCAAAGGAAAACTATTACTACAAATGTACTGCTACAAAACTCCAACTAGTATTTCAAAAGCGCTATCTTTAGAGTAAAAGCTTTTTAAGCTTCAATATTTTATTTGTAGACTTAACACAGAGTACTAGTTGGTTTCTACTACAGTTAGAGAGCAATTATGTGAAGCTGAATTTTATTAACAGAACAATATATATTTATTTTGTATATTTATTTATTCACCATAAAATACAGCCATCATTTCAGACAGACAGACAGAGATACATATATAATATTATAACATGCTATATTATTCAAACCTGCCTCGATAGGTACATCTATGGTATAGGTATATTTATAATGGTAAGTACGACCTGAATATTGGTTTACATAATTATAACGCGTATTTTAAGCTGTTTATCAATCAGTACTGACCATTATACCATACAAGGAGATTTGCTAATGGAATTAATTCGCGACAAAGCCGCAAAATGCTTTTGCATCTGCCGATGCGCATTTAATATCTACAATGCATAAACTGAATAGTCTGACTAGAATATCGTGATCCTATTATTGGCTGGAAATTTTATGGTGGAGCATTATATGTTCTTTTTTTAATTTCTTTATAATTATATGTTCTTTTTTGAAGATGTTCTTTTTTTAATTTAGATGTTGTTTTTTTTTCTGTGTAAATACTAGATTTTCTGACTGACTGAACATTTTCTTTTTTTTAGGATTTTGTACCCAAAGGGTAAAACTGGAATTCTATTACTAAGATTTAGCTGTCTGTCTGTATCTCATGAATCATGAAAGTTAGACGTTTGAAATTTTCACAGATGATAATACCACTTCAACAACAAGTAATAAAAATAAATAATTAAGGGGGACTCCCATACTCCCATTTTTTTGCCGTTTTTCATAGATAGTGGTACGGAACCTTAAACGTGCGAGACCGACTCGCACTAGGTCGTTTTTTTTTAATAGTAGCCTAAATTATTAGACAAGATATTTTTACATAAAATAGATATTAAGATGTTCCCAAACAACGTAAGAAGGAAGATAACCAAGCGATTTTTATCAATAAATTGTTACAGAATATAACATAAATCCGTTATTATATTACAAATCTCCTGTTAGTTATAAACTTTGTGGGATATTGTGGCATTACTCCCGTTATGACCCTCATCATTAAAAGTTGCGACAGCGCGACAGGCAGCTGTATTGAATTATCATTTTGAGTTCATTCATCAAATACTAAAAGTAAGGAAAAGTAAAGGAAATTGTGTAAAGTTGAAAAGTATTTTGGGTCATAAATTAGGTTTAATATCTGCAGCATAAATGGGCCGTCTCGTCCGGG
>JADGIL010019028.1:2642-31452 GCA_020352625.1 Cactoblastis cactorum
AGTGGCTCCATACCACTAAAAGTCTTTAGACTTAGACTATCTTTTCAGTTATAAGTTTATTCTCAATGTTTTAAACATAAGTTTCATAGATAACTATTTGCATGTCGTATCCATCGCCTATTGCGATTATGTGACTGCAACATACATTACGTCAAAAAATTATTTTTAGATTTGATATCTCTTTCAGACTATAATCAGTCAATGCTTTTATAGCATTAATAGCCTAAAAGCTATTTGTACTTTCTTAATTTCGTTTTGTTTTTTTAGATGATGAAATCTCAAGTAATAAAGATATCAATCGATAAGTAATAATCCATATCGACTTGAGATGTCATCATTATGCGTTGGTAAAATACACTGAAATAGCTGTAAATTAATTTCAATGGTCTAAATGGCTTATGCACATCCACTCTGTATGTTTTCTACATTAAACTTAGTCATCATGCTTCGGTAAGATCCATTGATAAAAGTTGTATATATAATGGCGGAGGGCACATTCATGCTATGTGTATAGATTTGGAGAGCGTAGAAGTTTTCGCTATATGAGATGTCGCAGCCGCCGGCGGGGCGGCACGCGACGTGCATTCACAATAACTCAGCCAAATGATGAATTTCTTACAGGGTGACAGCATTGAGGGATTCTGTAGAAACGTCGCTCCAATATGGTGGCTTCTGAAATGTTTACTTACTAAAAAAGAATTGTTATGTTTAAAAAATGTTTTCTATTTTCTCGAAATTTTGTTTATCCAGACCTTATTACAGACCTTTTGATTATGCAGACCTTCGATCAACAATAAATAATGCAGACTATAAAAAAGAATGAGGAACCTATTAATACCGTTAAGGTTTTACTTACTAAGTACAATGTATTATTATTTCAAGACCTTAGAATTTGGGACTCTCGGTGGCCTAGTAGAGTTAAGCAACGTTATGTTTAACTTATTCATGAAATTATCCAATATGTGCACCTATTTATTACATCTCGGGTAAAAGAACGCATTATTTACAATGTGCGCAAAATTTATATATACTTTGGCATATGCAGCTATGGATTATATGGAGTTTTGTATTACTTCAATACTTTAGCAAAACTTTAAAATATGCTCGGAATTGTCAATTTGTAATGTGTACTTACTTCGAAGATGTTCTTTATTTACTAAATTGCTATTTAAAAAAAATATTAATTAATGTTTTACTATGTATGAATTTATGATTTCTTGAAGCTTAACATATACAAATATCGTTTATTTAGTATGTGGTACACTAATTAAAGTACTTTGAATCATTGTATAATAATTCATTTGTGAGTTTTTAATTTCATAAATAATCTTGAACACGTACACAATATCTAATACAGTATAACGCAGATTAAATGGTCAAAACGGTTAACTTAAAAATGGGTGAAATAAAAACTGTTTCGCAGCTACTATTTTTATAATTCTTAGACCATTCATCGAGCGATTTCTCCACTCCATTCTTAATTTTGAAATACATTGTAGTTTCGATCTTCGAGTTAACAAATTGTTACAAATTGTGGTCGTAGTTGGGCCAAGTCGGAAGCTGCACAAAGAGGGCCCCTTTCCGATTGGAACGGCCGACGACGGGCCGCGACAGCAGTTTCCTCTCGCTGTCCACCAATTTTTCAAGTACTTTTTGCTCGTATATTAGATTTTAAAATATTATTTTAAAAGCAAACAAACATGTGGCCTGATGTGGAAGAAAGTAGGCAAAACCTATAAATGTCTGGCAGTACTTGGAGTGTAGAGCGCGCGTTGCCGATATTGAATAAAAACCTGTAATTTTATTTATGACTTTTTACGGGTTTTAGCAATGCAAAAATATTATATGTATAAAGTAGTAATAGAAGTATTCAATCTAATCAAAAGAATTTTCTAACATTTCTGCAATAATTTAGAATTGCATCTTTTTGAAAAGAAGATATACATATGTATATAGGTAAGTGGATGAATCTGAAGACTTTCTAGACTGTTGCGAAGAGTTTTACGTATAACACCAGTGGTGGCTATTATAGGAGTAGTTGATACTGTTTCTACTCGTCATTGTGTTTTTAATTTGATCGCTAAATCTGTTTATTTGCTAAGGTTCTTAGCATGTGTGGACGTCACATTATGTACAGTATTTGGTACTGTAATATCGATGAGATAAACTGATTTTTCATTTTATCGTGAAAAGTTACTTCAGGTCATTATAGTTTATGGTCTTATCTGTAAAACTGTTCTGTTCCGTACATTTTGAAGTATGCACTTTCTAAGATAGTCTGTGTGTAATTTGTGTTTTTTTTTCGCATATAAGGTTAACTAATAGTAATAATGTTCTTTCTATTTATTTCTTTTTCTATTTATTTATATTTTTAAATACAATATATTTTATAAAACAAACCACAAAATTTAAAAAAGTAAGGCAATCTGCCAGCAGCGCGGATAAGAGCTAAACTACAGGTCGGCAAGTTAAGGACATCCTCATAATACGAGCCGCATCCAAAGCTGCTTTCTGGATCTGACCCTTAACTCTACTCTCAACCGAAATTCTCTCATGTTAACAATTGAGGCTCTACGGTATAAGACTGTTTATGCTCATCACTATCGTAAGCAATCACCGTTGTATCAACATGCCACATGGCGGTAATCTCATGCGCTAAATTCGATTAGTTTCTCGTTCTCAGCTTTCACGAGATTCTCGTTATGTGGGGTAGTGTGGTCAACTAGTATTGCGCGGGTAGTTCCCTGATCTATTAGCACAATATCAGGTCTATTGACTACAATAGTCCTGTCCGTGATAATAGATTATTATTATTACTAGCCAACAGATTCTAGATTAATATAAAATCCGACTTAATTATTATTTATAGGATTCAATTCATAAATTTGATAATTTAATGTTCAGTGTTTCAGTTTAATATTTTATTTTTAAAAATATACAAGTTTATAGTAAGAAATCCAACAAAAGTTACAATAAAGTAACATTATGAATTGTTTAAATTAATTATCCGAGATAAAGGTCGGATATTATCAATCTTAAAGAGAGCAATTAAATCCTTGAGTCAAATGCACGACCGCGATCATTAATTTTTATAAAAGGAAAACTTTCGGTCATTCTTCGAAATTAAGCCTGAATCAACTTTAAATAAATTATTAAAGAAGACCCTTTGCCCACTTAAAAATTATTTCATATTTTTTTATGATTTTAGATTTGAATGCTGTTGAAAATTTTATTTATTTTTATCCTGTATTCCAAACATAACTTGTAATGTATTCAAAAAAAATGTTATAAACACAAACTTCATTATTTTAGACCAGTGGGTTTGGTTCATAAAATAATCAACGATTGATTTAACTATTTCTTCCTGCAAGCTTTCGTTAGAAATGTCAGTAAAATGTGAATTTTAACAATCCATGTGTAGTTAATCATAATAATAACAAGTTATATTTATAATATATTTGTAGATGAGCTTAAGTAGCTCATTTTCAGTCACTTATTAGCATCAGATTGGACTTGACAGATTCATCAACAATTAATTTTCTTCAGGCATGAGTCAGTTTTCTTATTTTTTTAAATCGATACTGCGAGAGCTCTGTAAGAATCTTTAGAAATAATATGAAATACAGAATCAGTATCATTTTATATTCTGTATTTCATATTATTCCTAATTATTTAACGACAAATATCTACATTTCGTCTATAAGAAAGCCGGCAGTCATTGCTCCACTAAAATATTTATAAATTCGCTCAAGATATAAAATATTCACTGTAGCTGAATTCAAAGGAAGACAGACAACCATCCGAAAATACCGTATCGCTTTCATTGGGGATAAAGACTTCGTTTATAAATTAATACACGTTTATAAAATCTACTTATTGTTTTTGAATATACTACTATTACAGATTTCAAAAGAAGAAGACAGTAGATGTTTGACTGTATGTTCTAGTAAGGCTGTTTTTTTTTTCTTATGACAAATACTATATAACCTATATTGGTAATACTTAGGTAATTAATGTTTTCTATTTTCAATTTATAGAGGTAATCACAAACGACATTTACACTGTATAAAATTTAATTTTATTAGAGATATTTTATTTATCATAATCTTGCATGTTACTAATTAGTACATGGCAATACTACTTTTATACTAAGATATAAGACATTAAATAGATGAAGATATAAGATATAATATACAAATATAACACATTACTTAAAATAAATTTCACATAATTTTGAATAAATATAGCGCATTAAATGTTTAAATGGAATGTAAAATTAGTTTGCAACAGTTTATCGATGTTCCTGCCCGTGTCACGGAGGCCGGATGCAGGAAGCCGATCACGGGACAAGCGATAAGAGGATTATATACCCGCCGCCAAGCTGCTGTTCATTGTGGCGGCCTCTATTGTTCTATTACAAAATTGAGGTATTAATTATGGTCAAATAAAAGCAAATGATAATATTCACTATGAAATAATGAAAAGTGGGGTCATAAGTTATTTGATTTATTTTTTCAGTTTAGCTTTTCGAGGTGGTATGAGCCTGCTGCATACTTTTTTAACCTGTAGCATGAATGAGCCGGCTCGTCCGGGCAGTACCACACTCGCGAAGACTATCAGCCACCGTGCTCTGTCCGGTGACTGAGAGAGCTGGAAGACCAACCAGCCCGTCCTCCCCATTTGAGGAGGGTGGAGGCTGTTTAAAGGTCGGCAACGCTTCTATGACCCCGTCGGTGTTGCAGTTGTCTATGGGCAGCGGTGATCACTTAATATCGCGTGACCCGCCTGCTCGTTTGCCTCCCTCTTACATAAAAAAGCTATTTTTTAATACAAATTCTAGCAAATGACTACGTCTCTTGTCATGTTAAAGAAGTTTTGTCTAAAAACAAGTAAAAAATGAAATTAGTAACGAGTGTGACATGCACAAAATAAACTTATAACAATTTGTCAAGCGACGGGCGTTCAATTGTTATTCAATTTAATTTCCTCGCTCTTTATTATGACGCTGTGGTCGTACAATAGCCATTTTCCACATTAATTAATTGAAACTCGCTAAGGCGTCAAGAACTTAGATTGTTTATACGCCTGATAATAAAATTGATGTGAGTATAATTTCATTAATGTAATAAATGGATGATTATTTGTCTGTTTTTTTTTTCAATAATTGTCCAGTAATAGTCATATAAAACAACTGTTTACGTGTGTAAATTTTATTATAACTGCCAAAAATAGCACAGGACCGAAGTGAAAAGACTTAATATGGGAGACTAAGACTTTAGCTTCGGTACCTACGAAAGTTTGTTTTTAAATAAAAAGGATATTTAATAAATAAGAGTTCTTGACGATCTCGGGAAGACTTGTTTACTACTTATAATATACTTAATAAATATATACGTGATGTATCGTATTATTCAAAGGTACTTGTATTGTTGGGTAAGAGGTTATCTCCCGAACATGATTTGATAAAGATGACACAGCAGATATGGTGCTTCCGCTCATCTATCAGTGGCTTTATGAAGGCCACAAAATCTATTAAATATTCCACTTATGTTTATTAATAGAAGAACAAGGACAAAAAAGGATACATAGTACAAGTCTAGTACAAAAGTTTTTGTCAAAGCCAAGGCACACGCCTAGTCGTAAAAGGGTAGTAAAAAAATGCTTTGGGCTTAAATGCTCTGAAATATTAATAATCAGTCAATATGCCTAAAAATATGACTACTGTACAGCGCTTCAGTTTCGACGGTCGGCTCATATTGGCCCAGCATTATTGATGACCGCTATTTACCCCGAGGTCACAGGTCGACTACCCTGCAATTGCTAAGTGCCCTCTCCAACCTTTTAATTTCCGTTATTCAGCAAAACGTGATTGTGTTGATAAAAAATCCCCGTGTATTGATAAAAAATCTCCGTGTATTGATAAAAAATAATAATGAATAGTCAAGGTCTTAAAGCTATATATTTAATGAATTCTGATTAAAAATATTTTTAACCATTGAAGCCTTAAAAAGTATCTATAAACAAAACATGTCCAATAATATACTTTTGTTATATTACTAAAGAATCTCTGATATGTGACAACTCTAGTGTTGCAAGTTTCAATAAATTGCGGTGACCATTTCCTATCAGGCTGCATATAAATCAATACAAAAAAGGAAAGTTGTCTCAAAATTAAAGGATTTAAATTATTCATGGATTGTAAATAACATAAACAACCGCACAAAACTGATAATACAAATTAAACACTACATTAGCCAGAAATAAACGTGCAATTACGCGTAATTCACTTAAAGCTGAAATGCAGAATGCAAGTAAATCATATTGCGCCTACAGTGGCAGCACATTATTGTAATTTCCGCTTATATCCCATCCCAGCAATATAAACTGTTGTTATTAAGCCAACGTTAGTACAGCAACAGATTATATTACTGTAAGATATTGCGATCCTCTAGCTATCTACTTGGCGCTTGGCCACACGATTTTAATGGCCTATTTTAATGCATAGCCTAAATATAATATTATTTATAATGTGAGCTGTGAAAATACAGGATTCTAGATAAATATTTCGATGTAAAATAAATATTCTAGGAATTTTGTCCAATCGCGATACAATGTATTTGTAGCTGAGCGACAAATGTATACTTAGATCGAAATAGTCGTACACGAAAATGCATTAAATACTTAAGGTATACTGCTACCTACGTAAGCAATTATTTGTCTAACATTTGTTACACTTGACATTTGTTGCCCTGGAATTGATGTGATTATACCAAAAATTCTAAAACCAATGTTAATAAACGAAGCTCTTATTCATACAAAAATAACAGGATTTAATTAATTTATTGCAAATATATTCTTTTCTTTCAATTTCGTCATTTACAAATTCACAAACAAATATTTGCTTTCTATTGGATTGTACTTAAAATCAATAAATTAACATATTCGAGATATGCGTGGGAAGGGTTTTGACGATATATTTTTATCTAATTTTCCTAGAATCAGAATCGTTTGAACGATATAGAGTATCTAAAAGTCGTGAACCTCGAAAGTCACGCGTAGCAGTATGGTAAGCCCTGTTGGTAAAATGAATCTTCACTTTAAGTTACATCGCCTATGAGAAGAACCCCCTGTTTTAAGCCCTTTCCTTGATTGACTTTTACAATCTGTGTGGGAAAAGTTACAGCTGGCACAGTCTAGGTTTTTTTTCGCTCACAAACCAGTACCAGTATAGTTGTGTCGTTACTGTTTATTTCTATTTGTATGTAAAATTTGAACTAGTCTAGTACAGTCTCAATATGATGGATCTTTTCCTCATTTGAGTGTCCGAAATCCAGACCATAAGTGTAAAATCGGAAAGGTAAATCTCAATAGTTTAAAAAAACAATTTGTAATGTTTTGATATTATTTATTACGCTGTCAATGGTCAAAGCTCACATGGACGCGGTTATCGAGCGTCTCTATGATTGATTGAGTATAAGTTCCCCCTCCGTGTCTTTCTCCCACCCTCCGTTACTGTACAACCTTCCGTAAGAACGAGTTTTCGAATAATATTAAAATATAGTTGTAAAATATACCTGTGTATAAAAAAATTGGTTAGAACTTTTTAAACACAATCTTAAGAAATTCGAGATAAAAATGCCTTGTTATAATATTTTTAAATGTGTGCTGTATTCCAGTACCTATGTATATTAATTTATTTCTACCATAAAAACTACTTTGTAGTGGCTACCAAACTTGCATCTACTATATTATTTTAAAGATTTTTGTTATTTATTGTTAAAATACGTAAATAATAAATAACCATAAAGACTGGTTTAGAAAAGTGGACTAATTTTTACTTTCGGGTATTATTTATTTCTTACAATTGTGACAGCTATACATAAATACAACATAAAAATTATATCAAAATCGATGTGAAATTAATAATACAATAGAAGAATAACTTACATTAACGTTATGAATTTCTTATCAATATCTCGTATCAGCAAATATCTCATCGCTATCAGAAAACGCTAGCTCCTTCGCGTCATCCTACTCTGTGATCTCATATTGGCGCCCGCTGAGACACCACGCCTGACATGTTGTACCTACATTTGTTCTGATTTGTTAGACACCGCACTCCGACCATCCAACACGCTACGTGATTAGAAAAGCAACTTCATGTTAGATTATTCATTATGATTTGATGGACTATTTGTTTAATATTTATCGTAAATAGACATAAGGAAGTCTTATCAAAAACCTAGGTAAACGATAAAAATGAAACTACAAAATTTTTTTCAGTTGAATGACTATCGTCGTGGATGTTAGTTATATAGATACTTGTTATTATCGCGTAAATTTTGTGTTTATGTTTGTAATTTATTTTATTGACGAATGACCCTTTTGTATTTCAGTTAAAATATTCAAAGGTTTCATGACAATCAGCTAAGTAGTTAAACGTAAACTGTCAAACAAAAGACCTTCACATTTATAATACATATTTGTTTAGCCTATTAATAAAACCATTAAGCAAAATGCAACTTATATTATAATATGTACTAGCATTAAGGTCTTTTAGAGGGCCACGAGCCCTTATTTTTTTTTCTATCTTATTAATATTCATCACATTTCTAAGAATTATTTATAATCTAGACATACTAAATGCATGTTCATTAATATATTATTAATAATGAAACCCACTAAAATGTACTGGTTATGAAACAAATCAAGCTCGCTTAAATAGAAGACTACGGAAATAAAAAAGTTACCTGATTGCCGCTCGTTGTTGACTGTACCCATTAGTTTAGAGGGCAAATTGCATAGAGCACGTGTCGATGGGCGATTAGACGAACAAATAATCGTAAAAGGACATTGTATTAGCTATTAAGCGATCGGAAGGGTGTTAATTCAACATCTCAACAAGTACCTATAGCATGTGCCATTCAAGACGTGGTAATGATTATAGCTTTATTAATGCTGTATAAAATGTTATCATAAAGCCTTTATAATTAGATGTTTACTTGGTCAATTTAATTACTTATTAATATTTTTATTATCTACGATAGTCATATTCTAACTAAAACGCATAGGTATATCCTTATTTTTTGTTGACTTAGTTCTTTGTTGTATATTATATAACAAAGGAGAACGGTTTGTATTTTTGTATGTTTAGTTAAACCCAAAAATTATTTAATGGTTTTTAAGTTTCTTCCACTGTAAGTGAACAACTTTATACAAGTGTAACAGATTACTTTATCCCATATCCTGAAAATGCCAATCAAAATAAAATCGCGAGACGGTGGCTAGTTATTAATATATCACAAAAGTGTTTTTAAATTAAAAAAAAGAATATAGTTATAATATTAAGTCTAATATTAAAATGCAAAAGTCTGTCTGATTTAAATAAAATTTGGTATGCTTATAGTTAAACCCCCGTATTAAACATAGGCTACTTTAAAAATAAAAAAATGGGGAGGGAGGGTGAAAAAGTTTGTATGTAAATCATGTCTCTTCCGCTTTCACGGCTAAACAGAACTATTGTACGCTGACGAAGTCGCGGGCACACAGCTAGTAATAATTATTCAGATAATATATACATAAATTTTCTGCGAAGGCCACAACCGGCAATCCTGACTGGATCTCATTGATAAAGTTAGAGCGGGCGGTAACTCCGCCGGGAGATGGCGGTAGTGTGATGAATCTGGCTGACATTTTGTAATTAGCCGCTAGAGCCGGGCCTTATAAACATCACGCCTCGGGAGATCTAAAAGAGATAGTTGATTAAAACCCATCCATGACATAAAGGTGGGAAATGAAAAATCTCTTTGAGTAGTAGCCAATCGATATTATGCTTTAATAATTAGCTAATGCAATAGGTAAGCAATGATAAGTCAATAGTACTTATTACTTCTAAACTATATGTACCTATATATAGAAGTGGATTTCTGTCGGCCAATATATAAAGGTACGTAAGATGTGTTTTATTAATTGACGAAGTAATAATTAAAATATCTTGGTAATTCTTCTTCTCCGTCGTATCCTCATGGCTGAGGGTCGTGACCACCAGAAGTAGCTCTGCTCACTACATTCTTCCATACAGCNNGCCCAACAATATGATCTTTTCGAGGCTATTGTGCTCACGTCGTACTATGTGACCGAAGAAATGGATAATTCGTTGAAGGCATATCGTAGACAGGCGAGTGTGTATGCCAAGTTCTTGTAATATAGATTCATTTGTGCGGCGTGCTGTCCAGCACCACATTTCGAATCTTGGTAATGAAAATAGGTAATTTTGAGATGCTTTTATAGGTTTTAGGAACCCTAAAAAGCTCGCATTTTTTTATTTTCATTATCTCGCATTATATATGTAATTTAAAAAATATTATATTAATATATTCGTCCCTATATATTTCAAGTTTCTCATCCTTTACATTATGACAACCTTTTAATTAAGGGTAACTACACCATGAACTCGTAAAGTGTCATATGTGATCTCGTATAATGACATTATTCAAACGAGAAGAATTTTATATCATTTTTCGCTTCGTAAATATTTCCCCTTTCCTAACACAAAGGTCGATGTTTCACAACGGATATCTTGTTACCAGGCATGATACGAGTACATGTTCTTTTTTATTTTGAATAAAAAAGAATTACAGACAAAATATATACAAAACGCGTACAGTAAATCATCTTATACTTGAAGAAATTTTCAAGGTACATTTATCTATAGTAAAGCTCAAATATTTTACAGTTACTTTTACGGGCGTCAAATGCTGCCAAATTTTCTCGTAAAAAATATCGTTTATTCATTTCTACGGGGAGATATTTCTGTACTGTTACTAATTGATGGTAGTGGCTACAAGCGCCGGGCTTGATAACTAATTAATCACTGCCTCGAGCGGCGATTCTGCGCGGAGTGAAAAATGCTGAATAACGATAAATGTGAGAAGGGTCGCCATCGCCAGCTGTCACCGCCTTCTACTTTATTTCCTTAAAGGTTTAGAGGTCAGGAGAGAAATTAGGGAAGCAAATTTTAAGGTCTTTCTTCGGCTTTAGGTCTAAACTAATATATATAATTACTTTACTGAAATTGGACGTTGAATTATGGACACTGAAAATTAAGACCTTGAAGTACAGAACCTATGGAAAGGCTAGAAACATATCATAACCTAGATATCTGATAGTGTGGATTATTTACCAAAAGTCTTATAAACTCGTTCATCTGAAATAAATGTAAAAGTTTGACTATATTCTGAAAGTAAAAGTTATCTTTCTGCGCGTTACAGGAAACGTATCGGCGTTGGGCGTGCAGTACAATGGTACCACTTTGGGTAGAAGAAGGCGCAGAAGAAGGCGGAGACGAGGGGGGTAGGTCTCGGCGAGCGCCGGCCGAACACACAGCACGGTGGCACGCTCGACATCTCGAGCGCGTCGGCCACCTGGACAGACGGCGCGGCGCGGGCGCCGGTGGCGTTGTAGGCCGCTGGGTGCGTGCCGCCGCCGCAGGCCCCGGCCGGCCACTTGCGAGACTCAAGCCTTGCCTATCAGTTTGTCAGCTCGTCGAGCAACACTGCCCCTATTTTCTGCCGGCCGACCGAGCGCCTGCTTACCCCACACAGTACGCTGGCGAGCCCACCTTCCTATGCCTCGGTAAGCCCTTGAGGATGGCATCACTCACAGTAGAATTCCTGCTTCTATCTACCATTTCTTCTAGTTGCAAAAGATTTCTTCCTGAAGTTGAATTACAAATAATTTTTGCGACAAAAATTATATGATACTGAATGTACTTTAAAAATTTCACCTTCCAATTAACCACCTATCAAACTAGTTACTACAGTAAGCTTTTTTATGAAAGAAGGAGGCAACGAGCAGGCGGGTCAAGTGATGTTAAGTGATCACCGCCGCCCATAGACACCTGTAACACCCGGAGGGTCACAGAAGCGTTGCCGGCCTTAAAGGGATTTATACGCTTACTGCATTATTTCAGTGATCATATTCGAGAACATTTCGATAGTTAAATTGACATAAATAATATTGTGAAAAAATTATGGCTTTTATTTTTTTTATTGTTGTTTATTTGTATGTCGAAAAAGATAAGAATCTGAAATAAGTACATACATCCAGCAGTTATCTAAATACAAAAAGATATTACAAAGCATCACCAGAGGCGGCAGGCGGTTTGCTGTAAAGTCCGTAAAGGCCAAAAATTAGGCACGATTAGTTCGCCGTCATAGCTTGGCTGTAGTTCAAAACAAGAGAGCACAAAACAAACGGAGGCACAGTTTGTGGATTTTATTCTCAAAAATATTGTTATTGCCAATTGTCGCTTCTTGACTCAAATATAATAATAAATATATAAAGACAAAATAAAGACAAATCACATAAATTTAGTGGCTACCCAAACTAAGTTCGAGACTTGTATTGTGGGATACACACTCAACGATAATATATTTTATAATAAATGCGTATACATATAAACATCTAAGACCCAGGCCTATCAGAAAAAGGTCATTTTCCATCATGACCTGACTGGGGATCGAACCCGGGACCTCCTGAGTACTGGTCATGAACGTTAACCGTTAACATCACGGAGGTCGCATGAATACACATGACTGAATGACATTTAATATTGCCACATATCCAACATTGGATAGGTATTTTTTATCAAACAATAGTTTTCGATTTTTTCATATGACATCTTATGCCGCATTTCAGACCCGCGTATCCCAGAGACAGGAGCGCAGGCAAACAAGTCCAACTATGGGCCAGATGAGTGTTGCTACTGGTATTGCGAAGGCCGGCTGTGCTACCGCTGCGAGGCGCGACTAAGCGAGACGCAGCGGCCCGAGGCAGAGCGCTGTGCGGGCGTAGAGGAGCGCGTGCCCACCTGCTCCGTGCCGTACCAGGCGCCTGCGGCTTCCGCCCGCCCGCGAGCCTCGCGTGTCGCGCTGTTCGCAGCGGCGCTTCTCTTTGTGCTCGCCGCGCAGTCTCGGACTCACTGGACAGCGTCCACGCCTCTAGTTAATGTGCGCGGTTCGAGGTTATAGTTTTACGTTAATGTGCATCGCACCGTCACATCCCGCGATCGCCGGCATGCGATCGGAACTTCTATTAGTGCTGTACTTATGATAATAAATTACGCGCGGTTACGAGTTCGATGATCTACGCGATTCGCGGCGACGGAGCTTGGGCCTGTCCCTCGTCGCCGACACCGCGACCGCTTAGGGGATATAGACTCTAAGTTGATATTTGTGTCCGAATGTTCGATACACCCGAAATATAGAAACACCAAATGTCTGGAATTACGAGTATAACTTATGCATTTTATTCATAAGCGCTGTTTGCCGTCGTTCCGGCCAGTATGTTTAGTAATGTTTTCGGTACGAATCGTTACACTTAATATTTTGTGTGTATATATATTATAAGTAGAAGTATATTTTACATCGTTTACGGGATTATTTTTTGTTAAATTCGGATTAACTATAGGCAACTCTCTGGAACGAATACATATATTTGATGATTTTATGATGTCTAAACTAACTTTTTAAAATATAATTAAATTTTCATAAATCAATAGCTAATCACTTTCAACATGTCATAAAATACAGCTGAAAGTTGTTTTTATATAACATACTTAAAAGTCTTTATACTTTTATGTAAAATTTAATATCAATTAAAATCGGTTTTTAGAAAGTTATTTTTATATTGCATTCAAGAGGAGGTGGCCGCGAGAGTCGTGAAATTCCGGAAAATGTCACGAGATAGCGCTAGAGTGGCGGTGTGCAAGCCCCTCTGTCAGCGAAATCGCCTAAATAGCTGGTCTATATTTAATATTGACTAAAGTAATATAGGGTTAATTAAAAGTAGTTGTTGTTTTGTAAGAATTAAAATATGATTAATGCATATAATGAAAATTATATGTAAATATCCGTCTTATGAACTATCATCAAAATAATATTGCAGATGTAACATGGTTGAAAATGATTTTTGTATAAATTGATTTTAATATATATATCATTGTACAATTGTATATCGAGTCGAATATATGATAAAAGATGAAACCTTCAATATGGGTATTGTCGATCTCAATATGTATGTCATAGGTGACAGAATTTATTTTCTTTCTGTTTAAAAATATTAAATTGTAGAGGTGTCGTTGAACATTATGTGATCAAAAACAAATATAATTAATGGTTATTAAGACTTTATTGAATGGACATTTGTTGAGATATTGTCCTCAGGCGGGGATGTAGTTGTTGTATTCAAATGATAAATGATAATAATATAAGTAAGTTATTTTTTACGTTTTTATCGTGTACATAATGTCAAATGGTTTGTTGTTTCCACTCCCATAATTGAAGTCACCGAAGGTGCTAAAGGTCTATTACTGCTTTTTAGATATTTTCATTGTTGACTTCTGTCTGTGTCTGTCTGTGAGATGATGGAAGTATTAATCTCCACCCTGGATACAGGGTACAACTATAACTTTGTCTCGCACCATCATACCACTGCAGACATTTATTTCTCTAATCTTCTGTGCTTTTATATGACGGTCCACTTCTATATAAAAATATACAATACATAGTATTATTACTAGGTATAACAAAGAAGGGGCTCAATTTTTGAGTTTCACTTTTTTCTGTATAATTGAACCGGTTTAGTTTAAAAATTACCGACAGCGTTAAATAAAGTCGCATTCAAATCGGTTATAATATGAGTAATCATAACGATGAATAGCGAAAAGATGTTGAAAAAAAAATTGCTTTAATGAATCGTTATTGTTTCAATCGAATATCCGATATGCTCTTGATCCCTAGTGTCTTCACTTTCCTTGAAGTGAAAGCATCTCGCGACAAATGTCCGGTTCACTAACAATATTGTTCCATCCGAGTAAGCAATGAATTTTTTATTTTTTGCTAAGTATTCTTACATATATTCTTCCCGTTGTCTCATAGATTTCAAAATTTTACATAATGTTTCCAGAGTTGAATAATGAAAATCATAGTGATAGTCTCTTCAAGAGAATTTAAGGTAGGAGTTAGGGTTTGAATTGATTACAATAAAGTACGGAGTGGATTGTTTACGATTGTACCATAAATAGATGGTACATTATAAAGAAAATAAAAATAAATTTAACTCATGGATAATACCTTTTATTTGCAAAGAGATTTTATTGTTTCTAATTTTTAAAAGATGGTAAATGAAGTATCAATTGGAATCAAGATTTATGCTACCTTTCATAGATTTATTATTAAGTAGTACATCAATCACAACAGACTAGTCTCATATACATATGTATTTATGTTCGCCGCAAGGCCATTTTACACATTCACATGTATGTATCTATATATAAGTTAATTATCAAGGTGTCTAAAATTTAGTAATAGAAAATGAATTACTAGAACATAATTGGAACAATTTCGAGCACTCGTTAAAACTTACACATTGACCGTGCATTTCTTCTTTGTGTGTATTTATGCTCTACACTCTTGATATCTTCAATTATTCACTATTCTATACTAGAGTAGATGATAAAAGACCAAAGGAGAGGAGTTCGGTTCGAATGTTGTTTATTCATACATACCTACATGAAATTACAATATCATTAAATTTTGTGATGTTAATTTTACGATGCTATTCACATGCAGAATCGCATTTGTATCGTGTATACCTGTTAAACCTGATGTACTTATAATATTTATAAAAATTATGACTCTAACAACATTGACATAAAAAATATTTTAAAAAGCCACTAAACGGTTTAAAGAAAATTGTTTTCGTAGGGACACAAAGTTAGCAATAAATAATTCGTAGTTACTACTGAATAATCAAGTAGATTTCACACGTTATCCATGAGTCGTTCGAGCTCTCAGCGAATTCCGAGCCGGTGAAGTGCGCCGCGGGGCGTGGCGTGACACTGTAACGTGGCGTGGCGTACACAGCAACGTGGCGTGGCCTAACACGGCAACATGGCGTGGTGTGACGCAGCATGTCATGGAGAGGCGCAATGCGGCGGCGCCGGCGTGACGTGGCGTGCGCGCACTACATACCTCGCTAGAAGTTACACACGCCCTATCCCTTAGATATAGTCACAACGGTGTATTTTATTGATATTTCGTTGAACGTTTTGTGATAGTGTGTACATTACGTTTTTGAATAATATATGTCCGATTGTGTATGTACATAAATAACGTGTAATTGTTTAACGCACAAATAAATATGAACAAAGAAAGCTGATTATGTAAAGCAGTGTACGAAAATCTTATGTATTTAGCTATAACTGGAAAGTAATCGATTAGGAATACAAACTTAGGATTTTCAGTACTTCGTCTGCTGCTAATATATTATATTTACTAGTTTGATTTTTATATCATCTTTGTAAAGACTCAGTTAATGTTTCACGATTGCGTTAATTGTAAACTCACTTCTGTCAAAGATAGCATCATTTCATTGTAAATTAATCAGTAATGAGGGAATTAACTAGATGTACTGTTTGGTATGTTAAGGTTCCTGTCCTCCACGGCAGTCGACAGCTCGCGACTGTCACATGCACGCACAAATACAGAGAACGCTTTCGGGGTCGTCCATGTCGTGTCAGTATTCCACAGTAAAGTAGTGCAGTAATCAGTATAGAATAATGTAAGCAAAACACCAAATATTAGCCTTCTACGTACAACAATATGTGAAATAATATGTAATTAACAAAGCTGAACATGTCCGCGACGATGTTGATATTTTTATACAATTTGTTATTTTAATTTTTTATATATATTCTACTGCCGAACAAAAGTTATAACTTTTAAAATGTAAGGCGTATTTCTTCGGTGGTGTTAAATGTACTTTGGAAAATGTCGTTGAAAAGGAAAAATGTAATGTACCACAATTTATCAAATATTGGCAAATTAACACCACCATTTAACCAACGAATAAGCTGTACAAATGAATGCGGACTTCATGGATTAATTTAACGGCTTAGGAATTATTTATGAGCAAAATAGTAGTCACAATACGGACTTGACGATCTACTTCAACGAAATGCATGATAATTTTACAGATAAATTAAAAGGTTTACTTGTTTTTATGATGAAATTTACTCTGAATATTTGTTGTATTTTATAATGAGGCCATTTAACATTAAAATAGAGACTGTTTGAGATGAAAGTTCTGAATGTAAATTTAGTATTACAAATCGGTATTATCCTTTATTTAAATTGTATCTCAGCAATATAAAATATTATGTATGTACTGGGATACATTTGAAATGAATTTACTACTTTTAATTATTATATTAGCTTAAATGGAGCTAACAGGATGTATCCTAGCACGTGCAAATGAGTGGTCTGAGTGAGATATGTAACGACATACCACAATAGTATACATGGCCTTCAATTTTACCAATATTTAGTGGAAGTGGATTAGTGACTTAAGATACAATTGATATGTGTTAAAAGTCTTATGAAAAATCAAATACATTATTTATAAGTAAATAATATTTGGTGCGTTATTTCAATCAGACACATAAGTTAAGTTATCACGGTCCATGATTAACCCCGAAAGTTACTAATAAATACGTGTCTTCGTTTATAATCGTTGGGATTTATGATTGAAGTTAGTTTTGTTAGTGTATTACTACATGTTTTTGTTTCAAAATGTATATGTGATACAGAAATTTAGAAAAATCTACGTTTAGCTGCAGTTTATGAACTACTTTTGAAATTACTTAAGTGCCTAGTTTGTACTTGCCTTTGCTTGCGGTCTTCAAATGTCGAAACCGATCTACATTTTGATAGTGTAAGAGGAAAGTGGCATCATGTAATCAATTACAGGATTTGGGCTGTAAGACGATACGACTAGTTAGTGGCATAGCTAAATGACGGATTTTTCTGAATTCTGCGACATTAAATTCAAGTGTTTGTTCATAAATTAGTATAAATATAATGTATGTAATTAGTGTTATTTCCATTTAAATATAAATGTTTTGTGTTTATTTGATAGAGTTCTGTTGGACCTAGATTGGAGTTGTAGCCAGCCATTGTCATGTCATCTGTTTAGTTACTCCTGAAGAGCACTAGCACGAAACATTTATGATGTATACAAGGAATCCATGTGTGGTTGGCGTGATTGAATTTTTAGGCGGTGGGTTTCGAACATCGCATTGATTCCATTATTCCTAATGAGTTCTAGATCATATAAATATATGATTACGTGGACTTATGGTATTAAGTTCCGTTTGTTTAATATTTAATGTCAAATATAAGGCACTATTAAATAAAAATATAAAAATATCGAAATGTCCAGCGGAACGCGAGGATGTATTTTTTAACTATAAATAATATCATTAAAGATGCCTAATGCATAGTGAGAGGTAGCGTAGTGTAAATCTTATAATAATTACAGCCGTAAGCACTAGCCGGCGCGCATGCGCGGCGCCGACGAACACACTGCCACAGCACGCGGGGCTCAGATATATTGATATGATCTAGGATGTGTCGTAGGTGTTTCTCGAGTAGTGATCGTGTAATAAGTCTTATGTTACGCCTTCTAAATGATTATAATTCAGTAAGTGTGCGGCGCGACCGGTGCGGGCGGCCCGGGTCCGTGTCGTAGCGCAAGCTACGCAAGCCTACGGCGTAGGGGTGGCGTAGTGAGCGCTCCCAGCCGCAGCGCGCCGACCGCGACCGCACGTAGACATCGTTCGACACTCGAAATAAGATTAATCACGTTCGAATAAGTAGACAGGTATTGAAATTTAATATTATTTGCATTTTCCTAAGAGTTAGAACGATTGAGACAGTAGGTCGTACGACCGTGTTATGATGAATTGTGGAGATGTTTATTAAAAAATACGTTTATGAAAATGGAATAAAAACGAAAAATATTGTCATATAAACTTGTAATTACTAACTTAAGAGGAATTATTGGAGAACCAGAAAAACGTTAAATAAACCGATTAAAATACAAGATTGTTTATTATTTCAGAGCGGGTGCCCTTTATTATAACGGTTGAGAAATTAAAATTCACGTCAAATTTAAATATTTTAATACAAAATGTTTTACTTATGTCAATATCACACTCGAACTTACATCATCTATTTATATTAAGTATAAAAACTATGACTTCGAATTAAATTATTATCGTACTCGCAACAACAGTATAAAAAGACATCCGTCATCACAGCAGTGCATTCGCTATACACAATATATCGAACGCAGACAAACACACAACGCACGATCACAGTCGGTGACGCGTCCGGGCCTGAGTGGGCCGGAGAGCGGGGCGAGGGGCGGGGAGCGGCGCGGCACGCCGCCTGCATCAGAGGGCCGCTAAGCGCGCGCATTCAGCCGCCAGCCAAGCGCCGCGGCCAGCGCTACAACTAGCGACAGCCGCACGGCTCCCGCGCCGCTGTCTCTTCCGCCCAATGAATCCTCCCCGTCTGTGTTAGACATATCACAAGCATTAACACTTGACAAAATATTGCCAGTGGCGTGCTAGAGTGCCGAACGTGACGTAGTGCACAAGACAACATACATAAAATACTTGGTCGATTATAATACATACAAAATTACAACAAGTGATGTCCAAGCAAATGACAATGAGTATTAAAAAATTTATTCGAAATACAATAAAATGTGGCTAAAATAAAATGTAATTAAATGAAACCTACAGATGTGGGTGAGTGTAGTCGTGGCGGAGGACGTATCCTCCTAATGTATCGCTGCGGCTCGGAGCCACAACTCAACCCACACTACAGTCTAGCCCCGCCTGACTGATGACTGACCACTGAAACATGAACTTGCCTTTAGCAAGTATTCATAAGTCCCCGCAACCGAATCCCGTATGTGCAAACTAAATACTCTACACATCTGTTTATTTATTTACACGATGGATAGTAGTTGGTCTCTAATTCTACATATATATTTTTACATGCATAGATTGAAATGCAACTACAAATACAAGTATTTTCCGATATTACAATATATTTTATGTTCATAAACTTGTTACGATGGATGTTATTTACATTTAGTGATAAAATTAGAAAATACGAGTAACTAAATACTTATAATTAATAATACATATTTTTTTATTATTTCGTGCATCAAACTTATGTTAGTTACGTTTCCGGATAGTTTTGAATTTTACTATTTATCACACTTTCAACATTAAATATCTAATTGTGCCCTTATAGTTATAATATGTGCACTTGTTTATATGGTATAACTTTAAATAACCCTTACATCAAAGCGGCTCCTTCTTAAACACTGAACAAGACTACCCTTATCTTTTGCTTCGGGGCATCTAAAAAACCGACCAGACTTTTAACAAAGTAATAAAATACTCTTCCTAACACCAATCCCCTGTGCCAATAAAACTCCACTAATGCATTTTTTATTCTACAACTACAAATCTAATTACTAAGAGTGACACCACCGATTACGATGAGTTAACATATTATATTAGAAGATGCAACTAAAAGCAAGCGTTAATGTGAGGGGTAAAGCGCAAGCTAGCAGATTACCATGCAAACGTGAAAGTAGTTGAACGTACAGGCAGCGTGGACAAGCCCGCGCTGGTACTAAAATCACCGCTTATGTTATAATCTCACTGGTATTCGCATATATTCTCCTAGAAACTAATTGAGTCTTTGTTCTTTATGCAATTCTTTATATACAATTTTCAGGAACTCCCCGCGGAGGCTATTTCCTGAACCAGAAGAATGACCTGGGAGCGGATGATTTTACACCTAGAAAAAAACACACACAAATGGAAACGTGGACATTTCCCACAAGCCGTGTTTCACACAGACAACACAGATTAACATTTATGTTGTTGAGTGCGTGCAACTTATTATCAACACTAGTTGTGCAAAAATCAAATATTTTAAAGGTGTAAAACACAGACATTTTGCAGTAAACAAAATTTGGCCACTAACAAATTTGTATTTTGAACTATTATTATTAATTTAAGTTTAGTTGAGAACACTAAGTAGAAATTTTCTGTCATATTCATCAAATATTTCTATTTATTTATTCGAGCACAGGTTAATTGAATTTTTTACAATTTTGCTAGTAAGACCATTCAATAATTATAAGAAAATCAACTCGTGGTCTGGTGCAAGTGCAGATTTAATTTACCTGCTAAATACACGATTTTTAAATACTCTAATACAACAGTGAACTCTATATTTTGTAACTCTTAGCAGTACTGTTCGTACAAAATTATAGCATCATGGTAAAAATATTACATAGTTATACCATCATATTTACCGTTTTATACTTCAAAGTAATATACGTATATATTTAAACTTAGTGCTATTTTTCTTTTCAGGGAAGAAAATGCGTTTAATGATGCTACAATTTTGTGTGACAAGTATGTTCAGGCGCCCAGAAGCCGCATCACGAGGTCCATCTTCGATTCTCTCCGCCACACCTTATGCCGCCAAACCAACCTCAACCATGTTATATTGCGTAAGCATTATTTTCATTTGATCTGCTCACCAGGCACATTTAAATCATTTGGAGAAAATTTGAAATAAGCACTTCAAATTTCTCCAAGAATATTTTTTATTATTTACCATATATATTAAATTTGTTAGTATGTTAATTTACGAAGCAAAAAGATCGTTATTATTGTTAGCTGCTAGTTATTAGTAAAAAATAAAATTGTTAATTATGAAAAAAATATAATATGAATAAGATTAGCATAAACGAACTGATAAATTATATATAATTCAACAATATTTTATATCTTAAGGTACCTCAATTAAACATTGTTAATATGAATGAATTTGAATTCACACTAATAAATCACCCGGATGCAAAATTAATAAAAACCGGTCAAGTGCGAGTTGAACTCGCGCAAAAAGGGTTCCGTACGATGATAAAGCCAAATAGACCATAGACTTCTCATTAATTTTCCTGTAATATATATCTAAAAAAACGGAAGGGAGGGGAATATTTGTATTCTTCCCTGAATAACTTCAAAAATATCTATTGTAAAATTATGAAAAAAATATATTTAACATCTCTGTAATGAAGCCCTTTCATTTGATATACAACACAATACAGTTTGCCAAACTTTATTTTTAAATTATGTTTCGGCCCCCCAAAAGTCACCCCCTAGTTAAAAATTGCGTCGTTTACGTTTTACGTCCTTTTTTGGGTCACAGGAAAGCATATTGTTACCAAATAACAATTCATTTGGTCCAGTAGTTTCGGAGAAAATCGGCTGTGACCGACGGACGGACAGATATCATTTTCATTTTTTGTACGGAACCCTAATGAAAATCGTTGAAACCAAAACCAAACACATGATTACAATTCCAACAAAACAAAAAAGACAAACACATATGAAAATGTAATAATAAAAGTCAACACTAATCTAATAGACGAAGAACAGTCGTAGACAAAATGACAATTCGAAAATGATATTTAAAAATAGCGAATAATATGCATGGGATTGAGAAAAGCCACGCTAAATCGCTTAACGAGGCAAATCCTATCCATTTTATTCGCCATCGAAATCGCCATTATTTTCGATTTTTACTTGTCTACGACCTCAGGAAAGAAGAAACAAAGAGCCATGGAACAGCGGAGTCGACGAACGAATGGTAATTCCTCCTCTAGAATTTTAATCGGATAGCTGTAAATATTCGATATGTATAAACGTGACCACACGACGTTTATTTTACTTGAGCTAGACAAGGAAGCTTTGAATTTTTAGGCTATTTTTATTAAATTACGATGTTACATATAACAGTTTAAAAAAAATCCAATTAATATAGTAATGGAATCTCAACTGTTACGAATTTAAATGTCACTTGCAAAATATGAAAAGTTTTAAAGTCAAATTCAAATGTTTATGGTTTGTGGTGGTTTCCAAACTCTCAACCGCTCTTTCTTAGATCTCGTCTCGACCTAGACAGCTACCGTTCTGGGCCTGAACATACCTGCATCGAAAATTATATCGCCGACGTCGTCATCGTCGGGCGAGTTGGTGTACGCGGCGTAGCGCGAATTACCTCCGACCGTGCCGCGCGGTGCGCTGCTGCAGCCCAGCCACCAGAACGCGGTGGCGCGTGGGAATGCTGGATTATCTGTGTCAACCTAAATAACAAAAACAGCGATTAATATATTAACCGGACAGTATTTTTCTTTTTTATTATTATTAAATGACTCTATCGTTCAGCCAAATGATGATTTTTCCAATGTCTAAGACATTTTAGTGCTGATTTTTCTTTTCATCAAGTTTATACTACTACTACACGCAGATACTTGCCGATTGATATCGGTAAGCATCTGCGTAAAAAAGCTAAAACTGGCTTTTATTTTTATTTATAAATTTAGGGATATTATCACATATATGGAATATAACAAAAGTTGAAAATATGTAAAATAAATAAAAAAGTACTTACGCTAAATGCCCTATCATTAAACCTCCAATAGGAACCTCCTTTAAAGAAATATGTGTATCCGTTTGTATATTGTAAGGCAGCATCGATATTGTCAGGAATGCCTTCCCAGTTAGAGATCGGCTTAGGGTAGGTGGCCTTCACAGGCGGCCGTTTCGTCGGGTCAAATCTCCAGAATTTAGAGCCCTTATAGAAGTAAATCTTGCCATTTCCAGACCAGACCAAGGCGGCGTCTAAGTTGTCGGGAATACCGCTAAAACCTGAATAAAAAAAAAGGCTGATATAAAAATTACTACAAATATTTTAAAAAAGTCAAAGGTTCATGATATAATTAATGTATTCTATAGCTTTGTTAGAGAACTTCCTAGTTAGCTATAAATCACTAATATTTATGACTTCTTGATTTTTTATTTTATATGAAATAATAGATATAATATTTTTTTGTTTGTGCAATATTTTAGTTGTTGAATTCCAAAGCATTTATTTTTAGTTCTAATTAGTATTGTAGAAACCTAAAATTTTTGACATAAAATAACATAATTTTGGCGCCTGAATGGCGGCTATCAGCCGCCATGCTCCGTCCGGTTAGTGGGAGAGCCGGAGGCCCAACTTCCAACGGTGGTTTTTAATAGGCCGGCAACGCTTCTGTGACCCCGCGGGTGTTGCAGTTGTCTATGGGCGGCGGTGATCACTTAACATCACGTGAACCGCCTACTCGTTCCTCTGACATAAAAAAATAAAATAAAGATACAATTTACGACCAGATAGCGATATGATTCAAACCTGAAGAAAAATAAAAAACCAGTAGTATTAAGTACCTTCACTAATATCTTTTGGGTAATCTCCATCCATTTTCTGTCCGTTATACCTCCAGTACTTGGAACCCTTGAAGAAGTACGTTTTGCCGTTTTTGTAAGTAAAAGCAGCGTCAATGTTTCCGGGTAGGCCGGGCCAAGCGCGAGAGATGAGGCGAGGGTAGCCTGATGCAACTCCGTCTTCAGTCAGTCGCCAGTAATTTTCTCCTGGTAATCATAGTTTGATTTTTACTTAAAACCTCTAAAATTCTAAGGAATAAATGCTCAATGTTTATTTGGAATTTGCTACCTATTATACATATTTTCATCGCTGTATGGTTCATATTAATTGCGATTAACACGGTAGAGTTTAATAGTTTGAATTCTATTTATAATGGCATATGAGCAATCATGCCCAATATTTTCCGCATGCATAATTGTGACAAGAATAGATTCAATTAAAATCAGTCTGATGGCTAATTTTTCTTTTTTTGTTTTTAACATAAACGTCAAGTCGTCTAATAATCGAGTCACACCCTAAGGTGTGACTCGATTATTAGACTCTAAGGTACTTTTAAACAACACACCTTTGAATATGAAGGTGGAACCATCAGCACCATTGAAAATGGTGTCAAACTTAGGATCGGCACAGAGCGCGGGGTCTTCGGCGGATGGTCGCGGCGTGTTGGGAGCCGGCACAGGCGCAACACCACCGATGTCCGTCTGAGTTTTACGCCCGTATAGTGCCTGTTAAAATCATATTATTGTGTGATTAATTCTTTGCTGTTATTTAAATGACAGTAAATGTAAATTAGTCACGTTTAGATTTTTAAAAGTCTAATATAAACATTAGTGTGTAAAACAGTAAAGAAAATTTATGATATTGAAATTAAAATATTAATATACAGGGAAAAGTATTATCGTATCGTAAGGTTTGCTGTATAAAGCTAATTTTTGAGGATTTCAATCTGTGTGATTAGTGCCTTTATCCACATTTCTTTATTAATTGTTTAATGATTATACGTAATAAGGATCGTCATATAAATATTACCTGGATGCCCTGGATGTCGTCCTGGTCGAGCTGGAAGGCGGGGTCGTAGCCGCGATAGAAGGGTGCCATCAGTGCTGATCGCACGTCGCTGTGTGAGAGACCCAGCGAGTGGCCGAACTCGTGCGCAGCCACCTGCAATATCATGTCAATATAATCACGGTTTGACTTTAGCGTCATTATTTCAGGGTCATATCAATTGCCCTTAAATACTTTGGGTGTTTGAAAGTTGAAACTTATACAATTAAAAGTTGACGTTCGTAGAAGCAAAAACTAACGACTTCATATTAATTTTAATCATTAATATATTAGATTCTACCACAAAGTTTCTTCTGTAAAGAAGATTAATGTGATCTAAACAAAAAGAATTGTTATTTATTTTCAAAAAATCTAATAAGCTGGAAAAATGTCAAAAAATATTTTTATTAGATATCTAGATTCTAATAGTTATTCAATAAAAAAAAATACCTGGAATAAGTTGGTTCCTCTTTTGGAGTTGATGGTCCAAGTTTCCGCGTCATCAAAATGGGCATCACCACCATACACCTATAAAATTATAAAAATTAAGTAATGTTAACATTCTTTTTGTTGGCAATAGACTGTGTATTCAAAGAACAAATGTCATTACTCATAACCGGTTAATCACTGTTTTACTCAGCAGGTCAAATAACTAATAAAATTACAAAAAGGAAATCATACAAATGAAGCAAGCTTCTTAAATTAAATTACTTACATATTTATATGACACAAACGAGGGGCAAACAAAATTTTTGCGTAATAAAGAATTGAATAAATTTCAATGATGTCATAATAATGGAGTTTCACTATTAAATTGTTAACGCTTAACATCCGCTTTTACTTTCTATGCAAATAGTATTTATTGACAACAAATATAACAAAGCACAAAAATTACAAAATGTTACAACATCATAAACCAAATTACTACACCGTATTAGCAGAAAATGATAGTAATATAAAATGTAAATATTGTATACAAGACTAACATTTATCATTTTTATTGGATTTTGTACACAACATTTCCTACTATTGCAATATATTGTAGATCATCACAGTCAGCCCTATAACTATTAGTGCTGATTAAATTTTACCGCATCTCAAAAAATCACTTATCATTCTATAGATGCAATCTTTAATATGTTTATTGGGAATACCTATAATTTCTTACTAGCGGGAATCTATATGAATTTTGTAACATATTGTCTTAAATATAAAAGAAATAAAAAAAGTGCTGGTTCCTTAATAAATAGAAATTAAATATTTTCTATTGACAGTAAAGATAACTTACAGGGAAGTAGGCATGGGCCAGGGTGCCTCCAGGTCCGTCGAATGGGTCACCGTCACCGTGCTCTCCGGTTTCGAATCTAAAATAGGGTTCCAGATTTGTTAATTATGCTATAATTCCTACTTGGTTAAGTTTGGATGCACAGATTAAATACAGAGGAATTTCGATGAAATTTGCTACCCAGATAGCATACAAATTGGAATAATACACAAGGTATTTTTTTCCTAAAATTCCTAAGAAACCCTGCGAAATTTAAAATAATAAAACATAGGTACCTGATCTCAATATGAACTTGACCGGAGCGTTTTTGTGTGAAAGTGAGGTCGGTGTAGTCAGACCACACGGCGAAGGCTTTGGCAAGTTCCAAGTCTACATCAGCGTGGTTCAGTCTTGAGGGGTACTTGGCTATTCTGTAAGTCAGGTTCTTGATACGCCATCTTGAGCCTGGAATTTGTCAGACATTTACTATCAACGCTATTTAGAGATTAGTTTACATACATGTTTGTAAGAATTTACTGTACAAGATCATATAAAAGAATATCTGAATAAAAGCATATTTTGTGCCATAGGTTTCTAAAAGCATTAAATATATATGTGTATCAAATAATGAAAAAATATTTACCTTGTAGAGCGTATCTCTTGGCACGACTCTCTCCGAAACCTACTTTATCTCTCACACCACATCTAGGCATTGCCATCACTTTTTTAGTTTCCTCGTCTAATTCACCTGCAAAAATAAAATTTTATAATTAAATAATATTCCTTTAGATTCACTATATGTTTAAGATGATAATTTTAAAAAAGTCCATTTATTTTTAGTTAAGAGGTAAAACTAATAGTTTTTGTAATTTACCTATAAGGAAGTCATTAACCAAACTCATCGACCAAACTGCAGTCGGAAAAGTATGAATAAACAGGAACAACGCCTATAGGCGAGGCAGCCATTGATAAAATAGTCGTTATATGTGACTCTATGACTTTACAAAATTATGCTTTTTTTATATTTATGCTCGACACACATTGTTACTTATACAAGTTTAACTCATAATAAATTAAGAAGGAATAATCTCAAGTGTAAATTTTAATATAATGAAAAATTTATATTTTGAGAACAGCGCAACTTAAGTGTATTCCAATAGCATTTCATATCTGTGGATTTTATCATAAGTTGTTACTCCTACCTTATTTTAACTAAACCCGTGCACTGACAATGAATAATGTATATTTGCGTCCACTGTGTTATTTGCTTATATAATACGTTCAAGTATGGATAGTCAAGTCCAATATACTACTTCTCTTCTCCGATCACGTAACATCAAGACCATTTGAGTTCTACTCACATAATTCTACGGTGTTTGTCCGTTGCGGGTTAAAGTACCTAGTTATGCGTTGTTAATGTATGGACTTCATAGTGCCGAGAATACGCCAGGGTCGCTCAATTGCAATGTACACACAGGAGATGCTAGTTTTTTAAACAAAATGATAGAACCGATCAACGTACTAAGCAAGGTCATGTAGACTACCATTAATTACGTCAACTGTAGTAATTCTAGAAATGCATCATCACTCACACGAGTCATGTCACGGTATGTTCTATTACGTAAATTGTAATTATTTATGACCTTATATGGGTTGTAACAGATTTATAACTAAAGACATTATTTTCGATCAGTTGTGAATGGTTTTTGTAGTATCCTCCGTACCTGTGGCGTTCAGTCCAGCGAAGCTCTGGAATTCAGCAATAGCTTTCCGAAATAAGCTCTCGTCAATGATATGTCCACTTGTCGGATTCCGTATTTTAGGGCTAAGGTATCCAAATTTATCCAGATACATCTGAAACATAAATATGTTTTACTGTAAAAATGATTACTCGAGCGTGTGTAACGGATTTTTTAAATGAAATAAAACATAGACTTGTTGTAAAACTAACTTTCCCGGATTGTGGGAAGTTAAATACTATAGGAAATTCGTTTCATAACTTCTTTTATTCCATTATAAAAGAATTTATGAAACAGATTATGAGCTATATAATGGTTAAAGAATATTTTATATATTTATTAAATGTTTTTGCTGCGATGGGCATATTGTGTTTATTAAGCTATTGCATAGCTTTTATCTGAGGCTCTAAGCGCGGGGACCGAATGTAAAAATTCCGTAACGAAAAAAAACCTGACCTAACGCCTAAAAACCTAACACGAGCCGTGTATCGTCGGTTCAGTTCGGCAGACTTCGGCTCGGTGTTTGGCACGAATCGAGACGAGGTGCTCCGAAA
>JADGIL010019033.1:0-12767 GCA_020352625.1 Cactoblastis cactorum
AGCCATCAAATTTTCATAGCCCGCCACCCTTAGGGAGGGGAGGTTTAGTGTATCGATGATTTTCTGCCACCTCCCATAAAAAGGTATCATAAAATTGGGGGTAAAGACCGCCTTTGGGTAAATATTGGGAATATGCATGTTGTAGGGTGAGGTGACTGTAAGGAATGTTTTAGCACGATACGCTTTATTATTAGTTAATGCTACACTTACGGAAGTATATAGGTACATAAAATAATAAGTAGAAATATTAAATTTAGATTTTTCTTTTTTATGTTAGAAGGAGGCAAACGAGCAGGCGGGTCATGTGATGTTAAGTTATTACCGCCGCCAATAGATAACTGCAATACCCGCAGGGTCACAGAAGCGTTGCCGGCCTATAAAAACCCCGCCCTCCCCAAATGGGGAGTTACTGAAACGTTGATTGATTGATATGTACTTAATTTATTTTCTAAAAAGATATTTTTTTTATATTTGAGGTTTTTTTTAAAAGGAACAATTACCTGTCAATTTTCCTATGAATAAAAACATTTCCGTAAATCTTGCATTTTTGAAACATACAGCAAAAATTAAGACTAAGTCTTGGTCATTGTTTTTTTAGTTTTACCAATACCACGAAAAAAATACAATAAAAAAAAGAACGCAAGAACAATTAAATAATTTATATCACTCTCGAAAAAAGTTTAATTGTTTTATTTTCTGACGGTAAATAACATAATTAAGGTACGGATTAATACAATTAATTTAATTAATTTTACAACAGCCTGACCACGACGCCATCATAATTTATTAACGATGTGCTGTATACAGCTTGACTCGAGTCGGTTTCGATTGCTCCTTTAGACCCTGACTTTTCTAGTAAACCAATTTTTGATTCAAGTCTGGCAGACTCGATTTTCATACCGAGTCTAATCAGGAACAATATGTTTTTTATATTGCCATTTTAATACACCTAATAGGAAGAAAATAATTCGAGTTCTGGCCTCGAAATCGGTGCAATCACGATTCGCCTGCAGTCTGAATGAACTCGAGTCGACTCGATCCTAAAGAAAATGTGATTAGGCACATCACTAATAATTACTCATTTAGTTTCTACACGATCTTACGAACACGCCCGTCGGCATTTTATAATTATGTCATTAACAGCTACCAATAATTGGTGTTTTAGTTTTACAATAATGTGTTGAAATCATTATAGCTATTTTGACCAATAAATGTTTAATGCTTAATTTGACTAAGTAATTGTGTTTATTGGTTTTTAATTTTGAAACAGATTTGTCGCATCGTTTAGAATGAAGCGTGAGAATTTTATGTTTTTTATTTTTGTATTTTGCCTTTTAGATGTAATTTTGTATCATATATTTTTTCTAGAATAATTTCAAAATGAATATACATATATTAATTTTGTTAAATAATAATTAAGAAGTATTCTTTCTAAATTAATTATCGAAATGAATATTATTCATAATTTAAAATAAATAGTACCTACCTAATGAAATTTCAATGTAATAAATAAAACTTCTCAAATAATTTATTTATTTAGGGATTTGATTTTATGGAGGGATTGTGATTTTATTAACCTAGTCGCAGACATGAGCATTATTTCATAATTTTGTACATATAATGATATTTTATTATTTCGTAATGTGAGCCAAGATAAGAGTATGTATGCAAGATGTGAGTAAAGATTATGGTCTAGATAAGGAATTAGAGTTAATAAAAAAAGTACTTAAGTATATAAAAACTTCAGCTTAAAAAAATTTCAATCCATGTCTGAGATTATGTTGAAATTTAAGACCAATAAGTTTAATAAATCGTAAATGTAAAATTGACCAATTCTATTGCGGCTGTCGTAAAATACTCCAAATTATCAAAATAACAGTTGAGTAGTATTACAGGCGGGTAGTTGGGCAGTAAAGTTTGTGGTCGGTGTAATGGGCCGAAGACGGAAGTTGTCCATTACTAGAAATGCCCCATTATCTAGACGATTTGTAAAAAAAAAATAGAGATTGTCTATGCCCATTGGACATAGGCAAAAAATAACTTAGTGACGATTACACAAGACCTGATTTTCTGAACTTGGTAACCTTTTCTATACTAATATTATAAAGAGGAAATCTTTGTATGTTCGAATTGAACGGGCTCCGAAACTAATGGACCGAAACGAAAAATTATATCACCAGTAGAAAATCCTATACTTACTTACGTTTATGTGAAAAACATAGGCCGTGCGAAGCCGGTGCAGGCTGCTAATTAAGTATACAAATAAGGCTATGAAGTCTCCCCGGGTGTTGCCCCCGGGTTTTGTGTCTATGGACGGCGGTGATCACCTAACATCACGTGACCCGCCTGCTTGTTTGGCTCCCTCTTTCATAAAAATAAAAAGGTCCTTTACCTTATCTATACTTAAAAGAAAATAGAGATTGTCTGTGTTCATTTATACATAGATAAAATGAAACTTCAGAGACTACACAAGAGCTGATTGTCTGAACCTGGTAACATTTATATTTTTGCATAATTTGGAGTCCTTACTCTATATTAGATTTATGAAGAAGGATATGAGGGAAACGGGTATAAATGACCTTGTGACGAGTGACAGGGGAGTATGGAAGAGTAAAACATATTGGCGCCGACCGCAAGTAACATGGAACAGGGCAGGCAGATGATGACTCTGTATGAGATTTACCAAGGTGTGCAACACACGCTATACACATTACGTACAATAATGCTTCGCCTTTTGCAAATTTAAAAAATAAGTAAGTATATGCTAAATGAGTTGACGCGCGGTCCGTCAAAGACTACACCATAGACAAACCGCATTGATGCGGAAATTGAGACTCGTTGGTACTTCACGCTTCGGATAACACCAACCAATCTTATACAGTTTTTATTTTACGTTAATTATCAGGTGTTATTGGAGTGGATACTAAGCAACCTATTGCGCAATATTACAGGTTCTTTTTTACCAATTCATTAACTTTTTTATGTAAGAGGGTTGCATCCCTCTTGACGAGGGTCACGTGATGTTAAGTGATCACTGCCGCCCATAGACAACTGTAACACCCGCGGGGCCACAGAAGCGTTGGCTACTTGCCATTCTCGGTGTTGGGAAGACAAAGCACATTAATAAAGAAAATGTTCTAAAATTCGGTAGAGTACATACCTGTCCTACGTACTTATTGCATAAATAAAATACCTATTCTAGGTATGCAATGGAGAATAAGGAGTGAACCTATAAAGAATAATATCAGATTATTTTAAATAACTGTTACTTATTCGTTAAAATAAAATTTTTATGAAATATTTTAGCTTAAATATTCTGACTCGGGAAAAAGCCACAATTTCGTCGAATTTGTCTATATGATATAACTTTCTAAATGTAGGAGTATAAGATGAATAAAAAAGCAAAATATATTATCTGCTTCCCAAAAAACCATGACAAAAAAATCTGTTTAGGCCAACACATCGCTTAACTATTTCCGATTCACGCACAGATACCGGCAATTTTGTCTCAATTACAGGGAAGACTTCCTCTTTGACGGTGGTCGCAAAAACGCGGGGAAAAAACCAAATTGGGCAGGAAAAAAACACAAATTCGGGTCCACGCGCCCATTCTACCTTAATTGTTAGAATTGACAAATTGTCACGGCCCTGGACACATAAATAAAACCTGTCCCTTCATTTTTATAACATTTTCAGTAGTCGGAGAGAGGTTTATTTTACTTTGATTTAGAAATATATTCAAAACGTAACATGATCAGATTATGATTGACCAAACTGAAGTAACTTAGATAGACAGACAATTTAATTTTGCAATTAAATTAATATTTGCATGTACACAGTAAATATTAGTTTCAATAAACATATTTGTACTGTGTGCATATAATAGGGCCGATACTGTTACCTTGTATTTTTATGTAAAAACTGAATTAGATCACTAAGTTAATAGTTCCTAACCTAGATGCAAATTTAATGACTCCTAAAAAAGCTTATTTTTCAGGACTCATGAAGGGTTCCGTACCATTTAAATTATATTGACAACAGATATAAGTACATCCTCTGTTAAACATTTCAGCTGCTTTAGTTACCTATCACAGTACATGAGTCTGGTGATGGACAGACAGACTGACAGCAGATTCACAGCACGGACAGCAGATAGTAATATGGTCCCGTTTTACAATTTAAGTACGGACCCTAAAATCCAACAGCTTAACTCCCACACTACAGAAACAACACCAACACTACAAAATGTTGACACATTGACCAATTTTCTGACCAAAAAAAAGTCGATCGCCGGCGATAAATAACAAGTAAGAAGGCGCCTTCAATCTTCTTCAAACCACCATCGAAAAAAATAAAAAATAGTTTTCTAGTGTGTCACCACACGCAAGGGTCAAATCACAAGGGACATTGTTACTTGTTTTTTTTTTCTTATTTGCTTAAGGAAATTTCGCAGTGGGATTTTTGGTTCGTTGATAAAATGTACTCAAGATATGAGGACAGCTATGGCCAATTTATTGTTTTGTTTTTTTATTTATTTATAGCTTTACAAGGCTTTTTGTATGTTTCAATGTACCTTGGAGAATTTTTAAGTTTTCGATAAGTGAGACTGATTGTGTGATATGTGCTTGTTTTACTTTCGACTTTGGTATATTTACATTTACTTAATTAGGATTTAAGTGGTAACCATTTTATTCGTACTTATGGTTTATGGCTTATGATCTTCTGAGTAATCAATAACAATTCGGATATAAATTGATTAATGGTTAAGATATCATCATAATTTAATCAGAAAATTTTGAACGATTCATGTAATAACGATTTCAAAAGCTTTATAAAAAGTGTTATATTTTCATTACTAATTCCATTGAACATAAGTATAAAGGTCCATTCCAAACATCCAGTCTCTTTAGCATAAAAAATAGGTATTCAATTAGTATATCAATTTAAGTTAAACTAAAACTTACCATTTAGTCTATCTTTGACGACTTGGTGTGCAAACGCCGCTGCAGCTGCTTGCCTCATTGGGTCCAAAGCCACACCCCACGCACCCAGCGCTCCCAGGGCCCTGTGTGCTGGAACCCTCACAACCCCAGGGTTACCAGAAAACCCATACCCTCCCCCCAAACCCAGACCAGGTCTCAACAACAACCCAGAATTGGGATAAATCCCCGGATTGTGCGAAAAATTTAAAGGCAAATTTGAACTGTCCTTAACATCATCTTTAGCACTCTCTGATTCAGTGTCCAGATCACTTCTGTCATCACTCTCTCCTGAATGTCGACGTTTTTCTATATCTTCAAATTGTTTTCCTAATAACCTGGATATACTAAACGGGAGATTTACTCTGGGTTGTGTATTAGTCATATGCTCGTTGGGAGAATCGTGGTATCTGTCATGATAACTGTGCTCTGAGTCTCGATCTTCAGAAGCGATGCTTCTGTCACATTGACCAGACAGTCTGCTGTCAGAGTCTACGTTTATCTCTTCTTGATCATCATCTGAATGCACTGATGACATTTTTTTAATTTTTAGTTCGAAAACACTGGCACTCAATAGTTATATACACTTAACATTTGACAGCTGTCATAACGATTAAAACCACAATTTAATTTTCGAATATAAATTCAAATTAATTTTGAAACGCCATGCGAACTCGCGTTCTTAATTTGAAAAAGCTGAGCTTCGCGCGCTACGCTCGACCGCCCGCGGCCAAATCGTTACACACAATATCAGTCGAAACGAGCCAATCAGCGACACCCCCACCGCTTTTAGAAATTCGAACGCGATAGTTTGACCGCACAAACGCCTCAACTATGCCCGTTGAGTGGAACAGTTTCCAACAAAAGCTTAATACGATTTCCAAACATAAAAACTCGTTTGGACTCACTAACTTAAACGAAACGGCTCGTTCCATCTCTTTCATGGAACTTCTCGCTTCAATTGAGTCCCCCCATTTTTACTACACTATTCAAAGTTAACCTTTATTTCATCGTCGAATAAGGTTTACATTAGAAGCTCTAATGTAAGCAATTGGCACATTTTTAGAAGCCTTGTAACAAGGTAAACATTTCCAAGATCGTTTGTTGGATGGAGAAGGATGCCCGCAATAGCTATACAGGTTTAGCGAGTTGAAAAGGGACGGGTATAGTTTTGTCAGAGGGCGGAGTCCTAAGTCTTGTAACGCGTCGTTTAAATCCAGTTATGGCCTGACAAATGGTGCACATATTAAGGGGGGCAATGTTAGGAAACTATTTTTGAATCTTTTAAGACAGTTAAATTATTTACGTTCGGCGGTCGACCGAGCTACGCCAGCAGACAATGCACTTTATAATAAAATAGATCCCAAGTTTCGTGTTATGGTCATAGATAAGCGGGGATAATGTATTGTAGAAGATATCCACTTTATGGTATTGGCTTTGACAGGCAGAGTGGTAAAGGGTGTTAGATTATGGTTCTGAGCGATAAAAGAGCTAGGGAATTGCGATTTCATAGTAATGGTTAGATGAAATTGTAACTGGATGGAAATTTACTCGATAGGTAAAATATTTAATAGTCTACCTAACAATTCCTTACTTCCATTTTGGGCTGGGAGCAAAATTAAATCATAAAATGTGCCAGCTGCTTCTCTTTCTGCGCAGATTGTTAAAGGCAATCAAGGGAAAGGGCTAATAAGTAATTAAATTAAAGATTTAAGAGCCCCCCGACACATTATAACAGAACACACATCAAACATAAGTACCCCTCTTTTGCATCAGAGGTTAAAATACAGCTAAGAACATTCTCGATTAAATCACCTTTCTAACAAAACAAAAAAAGAATTACCTAAATCGGTTCATCCGTTTCAGACTTATGATGCCTCAGACTGAATGACACATACACACACACACACGTAATAACACCCTTCTTTTTGCGTCGGGAGTTAAAAATAAGGGATTGTTCTCATTGGCAATATGTTTAACGTGACCATAAGTACATTTCGCTTGGGCAGGATTGCCCCGCTTCCAGGCTTTCTGTCCGATATCTCCAACAAGCACATGCTCCGCTCTTACATACTTATGTAGTTACTTCCTGCTAAATATTAGTAGCTTTTATTATTGCTTCACTAACAGAAACTGCCATTTTTATTTGTAAACAGAAAGAGTAGTGAGATTCGAAGGCTACGTTTAGCAGAATGATGGACTTATTGGTGGAATCGTGAAAAATGAAAAAAGAATTAACAAATGTTGTTTGCATTTCAATAAAGTGCATGAAATTTAGAAATAATTAGCTTTTCCCACGGCTACGCTCGCATCGTATGATACTCCATCCCGTGGGATTTTTGCATAATCCCGTCTTAGCAAACATTTACGTCCTAAATGGACAAAATTTAAGGCACTTGTAGTTTTTGAGATTTCGTGGTGAGTGAGTGAGTGTTTTTCTCATATAAATTAAAAATTGTATAGCTATGTTCTCCATCCTCACGCAAAAAGGGCCCAATTTGAGTAAACTGTTTGAGAAAACTGTCCTCGCCACAGTAGTAAGATATGTTCTCCAATTAATCTGAGTTAGACATACATTTCCTTTCATTTTCTATGAATGCAACTTTGTATTTTACTTAATTGTAACAATATATTGTAACCTTGTAGGTTACAATATATTGTTACAATGAAGTATCACGTCATTATCCCTTGCGGGGCAGACAAAGCCGTTGGTTTTGTGCTTATTGGTCAGGTTGCTCATATCTAAAGTGACTATTTTTTTTCATGTCTAAGCTTACAGAATTTTTATAAAATAAAATATATGTATACTAGAGGCCGCCCGCAACTTCGTCCGCGTGGAAACCCTATGAAATTCAATTAGGAATCAATCCCGCGTAAAATATTCTGGGTCTTCAGCTACCTACATACCAAATTTCATCGCAATCGGTTCAGTAGATAGTTTTTGCGTGAAAGAGTAACAAACATCCATACTGACATACTCACAAACTTCCGAAAAATCACACAAATTGAGTTAGCCCCAAACTAAGTTCGAGGCTTGTTTTATGGGATACTAACTGAACGATACTATATTTTATAATAATTATAATTATAGATAAGTAAACTTCCAAGACCCAGGCCATTTAAAAAAATACTATTTATCATCATGGCCTAACAGGGATTCCTTTCCGTCCTTCATGAGCTTCTGGGATTCCTGGATCCGAACCTAAGATATCTTGGTTACCTTAAGAGGCAAGGACTTTATCACTGCTCCAACGAGGCCGTTATTGAACAAAAAATAAGTACATATCTAGACGTGATAATATTAAGATTCAATTAATTTAAATCAATAGTATCTAATCAGATGTTCCACTGCTACTTGGATTAAGATAAAAAAAAAACTAAAATTTGTCCAATGTTTGTCCTAAAACATAATGCGAACACAATATAAGGCGACTAGGAGATAGGGTTGCCAACTTTTTAAAAAGAAATAAAGTATATTCAGGTCTATGAAGAAAAAATTAAAGAGTACCTTGAAAAAATGAAAAGTGTTTTATTTATGTATTGTTTCAAATACATATTTTTTAGAGCTTCTCGCATAATTGCCCAATTTGCAATATTTTCAAAAAAAAAAATTGAATGAGTTGATGTTTAAAATAGTATTTTGTATACTTTATTTTTGTTCAACAGTAAAAAGTATAATTTAGTGAAAAACAGTTTATTACCTTTTATAATAATACCATTTCTGTAATAGAACGCATTGAGATTTTCAAAAACGTTAACAGATTTGTAAATATTCCGTTAACTAAGAGAACAATATCAATCTTAGAAACAGCGGTAATTATTGTTAAAAGTTTATATCTGTATTTTAGCTGAAGATAAATACCATTACAAATTATAAATTAGTGGAGATCAACGCTATCTATTATCGAATAGCAGAATGAAATTCATGACTAACAAGAAAGAGATAGGAAAAGCAAGTCTAACGTCCTTGATGAAAAGCATTCTTAACTCTAGCTGATAGTTTTAATAATATCCGTTAGGTGGCAATGAACATTGAACAAATTATGTTAAAAACCAATAATTCGATTTTGATATAATCAAATAAATAAATATGTAAGTTGAATTTCTTCATATAAAAATTACATCTCAAAAAAATAATCACGTTATTAGAACACAGCTGAATGGATACTTTAGGAAAATAAATATAAATAAATCTTATGATGATTATTGTTATTTTTTTTTTTAATTAATATTACTAGTATAGTATTACGTAATCTGTGTGTGTATATACCTAGCAATAATCCGTGTAAAGAGTAATAGCAAACCAAAGTTGCTAATGACGAAAAAGTTTTATTCATAATTTTTGTATGTTCTTAATAAATTTTATAGCCAAAACAAGTAAGTGAAAATTTAAACGCTATACGAATAAGAAGTTCGTTTTATGTGCCTTTGTATATGCGTGCAACGACATCCAATAATTAATTTTACAATGTTAATTTTTATTTGTTAGTTTCTGATTGGATTCTGAACATGATTTTAGTTTTTTCGGTATTTACAGTTATTTTGGTTTTACATAACTTTAAGGTATCTGCAGGTAAGCAGTTTAAACATTATGTATATAATATAGAACAAAAATTTTTACACAGAGTTCGAAGATCTAATTTTATTATAGGTGTATGTTAGGTATATGTAAAAATTATATAAATTAAAATGTACCTTAATATTTAACTGACAAGACTAATTCACAAATAAATAATAATAAAAAAATACAAAGTAAATAATAAAACAGTATACTTATATCTACTTTTTATAAGTTAGAAGTTTGTTACCACCAATCAATTTTTTATCAAAATACCTTGAAATCAAAATGACTGACTTTCACATTATTAAATATACGTAATTTTATATATACCTACGTAAAAATTGTACAACTAGTGTAGTTAACTGTTTATTATATTTTTACCCGTAAGTATGTATGTATGAGGGTCTAAACGGCTTGTTATTAAGATAAATTTACCATAACTAAATTGTTTAATGTATCGTAGTTCCCCTAACAAGAATAGCGCTGCAACAAACACTGAACAATACGCGAAGAATATTGGGAGGCCATGACGTCACTGACACAAGGCCTTATATGGTAAGTATATTACATTTCAATATTGTGTTACATTTTGTCATTAGAAAGGTACTTGGTCCAGAAACTAATATGCTGCTACATTTTACCTAAAAATTTATACGGGAACTGAAACAGTAAATTCGATTCAGACCATAATTAAAATGTCTTGAGACTTATCCTATGATACACTATCAATAATAATTGCATATTATTTATTGATAGTGTATATATTACATATTATTGCAAATTTGTATTACTTTTTTCAACAAAAATGTAATACAAATTTGTTATCCTGATCCTGACCTCTCAATATCTCTGTGCCACGTAGGCGTGAAAGATTTTTTTAATTAGGCAAACAGGCAAGCTTATTGAAAAGTTCACATCACAGCCGTTATAACTGCCATTTTAGTTTATTCTATGAAATAAAATACTTTCCCTGACAAGCTGGCCCATTCATACATATAATCACGCCTTTTCCCCATAGGGGTAGGCAGAGACCACATTCTTCCACTTACAGCGGTCCTGACATACTTTCTTAGCTTCCTCTACATTTATACACGTAAAATATAATTTTGCTAATAATAAGATCAGAAAACTTAATTAAACTGATTATTAGGTATACCTGCGAGCTGCACCGCCAGCTTCAGGTAACAAACCAACAGTAGACGATGATTGGCTGTGTGGAGGCGCCATCATACATGAGAGGTACATCCTCACGTCAGCAGCTTGCATTGAAGATGCCCAGCAGTTCTATGTGGTATCTGGCACGCACAGGTAAAGAGTACCCCGATTACATCGACGTACAAGTTGTACAATAAACAACTAGAGTCATAATCCCACTAAAATGTGTCTTCTTTTTTATGTAAGAGGGAAACGAGCATGCGGGTCACGTGAAGCTAAGTGATCACCGCCACCCATAGACAACTGCAACACCCACGTTATCATAGAAGCGTTGCCGGCCTATAAAAATCCCCACACCCCCATTTGCGAAGTTGGGCCTCCGGCTCCCCCACTCACCGGACGGAGTATGGCGGCTAATAGCCATCATTCAAGCGTCGGTCTTCTGAGGGAGTGGACGAGCCCAGTCATTCATTCAAGCTCATACCACTACAATAAATAATAAATATTGTTTTTTTTTGTTTAGTTTCGTGTTTCAACTTGCACTGTTTCTGAAATTTCTGATGGATTGATTCTGGAATTGAAACTTTGTCGGAAAGATCATAGTAGATGTCATCTTTATTATACTTAGTGAGGACGATACTTTGTTTGATTTTGTACGGAATTGTGAATCTAGTTCTTTATTATTTATCGAAGCGCAATTACGAGAAACTATCATCCTCGTTATGGTTATTGTAATCGTCAATTTACAATGAAAACCAGAGCAACGCCGCTACGATCATTTGAGGAACTAAATTGTTTTTAGATATTACAATAATCATAACTTAATAAACCGATAGATTTTCTTGTTAAATTATTTATTTAAGTAAATTAAATGCTGTTGTTACTAGTTTATATTATGGGTAGTTTTATTACAGATGGATACCAAACACGCAAAGCAATGAGTGCATAAACAACGGCGCCAAAAAAGCTGTTTGGAAGTGTGTACCTAAATGTAAGTGAATCTAAAATAAAAAAGATTTCGTTTTTTTTTTATTAACTCAAACAACTCCTCAGAACACTCCCCGTAATAAATTCGGTAGAAAATGCACAGAGATGCAATATCTCTGCGCAGCGCCAGACTGTCCAACTGATTGTTGAGGTCTCGGTCGTCCTCAGTCTCGGTTGGACGCGGTCAAGAAGAACAAGTACATACTGGGGCCTCAAATGAGCCTTGTAGAGTTGGAGGCGGTGTGAGGATGCAAAGTACCGCCTCGCCTTACCAAGGACACCCAGCTTTTTCGAGGCCAATTTGGACTTTCCACCAATGTCCAAAAGAACACAAATAAATGATGCCTACAAATTGCTTTTACATCGGTATAGAAATATATTTAATATCTAAATTGTACAATAGCTATTCAATTTGTTTACATGCAGTATTCATTACAGACAAGCATATCTGCATTTTAAAAAGTAATTAACTTAACACTAATAGTTGAAACTGTTTAAGAACCAATCAACTAAAATTAAGCAAATTTTGTCTCACACAGCTTACGTCTTTGACGGCAAAGAGTTCGAGAACGTTCTATGGATGGCCAACGATATAGCTGTGGTTAAAGTTGAGGACGACTTCAACTTCAAAAGACGCATCCGTGGCTGCGACTTCATCCCTCAGAAGATCGCCTTCAATAATGTTAGCGAAGAGCTTGAGAAAGCTGGAACTACTGGAAGCATTGCTGGATGGGGGTCCACTGATAGATTTATGACAGTAGGTTATAATTTTAAGGCTAGCATTTCAATCCATACTATTAGAACAGATACAATATCACATCTTTACCCCTTGTTGGGTAGACAGAGCCACGAGTCCTGGGACTCAAAAATTAACTTAGCAGAATGGTGGGCTGTTCATTCTATTTTATTGTGGCTAGCTCCACGAAGGTTCCAAGTATATACATATATATGTATCATGTAATTAAATATTTTATGGACTTTGCGTGTAGATGTTGTAATAAATATATCTATGTAACTAATTTTGTATATTAGAATATTATTATGTTTGAACGGACAAGACAACATATCCTATATAGATAATTCGC
>JADGIL010019036.1:0-18941 GCA_020352625.1 Cactoblastis cactorum
ATTTGGGGGCCGACTCGCCATACTTATCGTGCTATACCCTTTATCTGAAATTCGTCCTCCTAATGACATTATTTTTAGAAGCTAAAAATCAGTGGGAGTCTATTTATTAAGGTACTTTTATCTTGTTTGAATGTGTAAATAATAAGGAACAATCTCAAAGTGCCTTTTGTGGAATAGTTGTTTATGTCGATTCTTATGATGAGTTTTTGCCATTTGGTGGCTGCAGCAAAATTAGCAGTGAATTAAAGAATATTTACATGCGTTATCTTAGATACAATTTATTACACTGCTTTTAAAGTTATTTTTTCAATTAGTTTTGTGTTGTTTGCTGTTTGTGTCCCACTGTTCCCTCCACAAATTTCTTCCACGTCTCCCTGTTTCTAGTTGTATCTATCAATTTCTTGGTAAATCTCTTGGATTAACCAGTTGTTTAACAAGGAACAAATAATTAAAATTACCCAATATTAAACAAATCAGTAATATAACCCGATGTCAAATTGAAATGTTTACTTAACTGTCTGCAAAATATGGTGTCATGTTTCCTGTTTATTATGTATGTTTTCAAAATTAGTCTTGCTAAACTGCGGAGCACGGTGACTTCTCTGCTGCCGATTATTTCAGACTAAAATAATCGAATTATTGTGAATGGCAGACTTGTGTTCACTGTGAATAAAAGGTAAAACATCTAATTTTATTTGTAACTAGCCGATCCTTCCCACTTCATTGGACGTTAAAATATAGCCTATAGCACACTTGTGTAGCTTTAGTATTTCTGAAGATTAACCCTAACAAACAATCAAATTTACAAACTTCACCTCGTTGTTATACTAGTATAGATGTGATATAGTCTCCACTACATCTGAATACAATAAACCATAACTTTAAAGCTTTAGATGGCATTGGAATTGCTGGCTATTAATTAAGAAATTAGACAGTCTTACATAGAATATCGCAAAGCACACGGTGTTGAAATGTTCAGTTTCAGTTTGAGTCACCGAACTCGAGGTTCATTTATGTTACTTTAGTATAGAGGTATACCACAAAACAGACACTAATTCATAGTTGCACTTTTTTTTAAAAATAGGTATGTATATTTGTAAAATATATTCTGTATTCATATAAGGCGTCCGGTGATGTATCTGGGCTTTATATAGATTGATACAGATTGTTAATAGATATCCATTGCAAGGTTGAATACATTTTTAATTTCTATATTGAAGCTATACATACTTTTAACTAGATAAATGATAAGCAGGAAAACCGCTATGCTAGCTTTGCTACAAGCGGGTCATATTTCTGGCGTCGCCTTTGCATGCACCGTGCACTAGCGTGAGTACAGTGGCGGCGCCGCTGTTGTAGCAAAATATATATAGACTAGAAAAGATTCAGCAAAGTTAAATGTCTTCATTTTTACGTACCGGAAAATGAAAATATTGATTTATTAACTTAAGGAAACCTCTGGGGCTAGTTCTATCTGTTTTTGCTTTATTTGATTTTTATATTCTTTTTTTTTATAAAACTACAGCTTGACCAAGAATGATGCAGATAAATATTAATAGATGGGGCTCGGTGGGCCCTTTTGTTATTCACGTATTCATCATCAAGATTTTCCATTGGTAAACTAAAGTCTTACATAATATAATAACTTCTTTTTTGTATTTCTCTGCCTGAAGAAAAAAAAAACTTGTTAATATGTTCACCCTAAGTATCGTCATATGCATCTAAATTAAGTTTATGAAGCAAGTAAGTTTGTTAAGTTAAAATCTTTTTGGTTACTTAAGAAATTGTAGGCAACAGTAAGTTATAAAGAAAGGATCGTGAAATCGTAAAAACGTCATTGTAAAAAAATATAGACAAGTACATAAATAAGTTACACAGAGGGATAACTTTATGTAATCTAGATGTTTTGTGATTACGATGGTTGGCGATAAAGTGGGCGAAGGTCGTGCCGTGCGTTTTTCTACGCACACCTTTATTTCGTTCTTAGTTTCAACTAGTTAAGAGTGATCTGTTGTAACTATTCGTTTTTGTTGGCATATTCTTATAACAAGGCACTAGGTCACTTCTTTTTGGTAAAAAGCGTGCATTAGTTATAGATTTCTGAAATTGAAGTTTTCCTATTGGGAGCGATTTTTCAGTGTTTCATAGATAGCGTCGTTGTGAAAATGGACGGTACATTTTATCGATATAAGCCACGGATAACCGCAGCGGCGCTCCACTCCGCATTTATGCAGTGCATAACGCCGTGTTTTGCGGTTAAGACGCATTCGGAATGTAGGTTATATAGGTCACCACTGCTTGCGATGGTTTGTTTGGGTCCCCCGAATTAGATTGAGTTAATAATACGACAACCTTTGCCTGCCGCTCCTCGCCGCCGGCCGACACGCTCAGAGTGTCAACTCTATTTTTATCACCACTTTTGAATGCATACCATCTCGAATGCATTCTAAAGTATTTATCTGTCAGTCTATAAAAGTGTGCATGAGTCAACTGCTGTTGTATTTGTTTTCCTGTTAATTGTTTCTGGGAATTCCAATACAGTTATAGACCGCGCAAGCGTTACATTAGCGACAGCGAAGAACGGTTATATTGATTTTCCTCATGAATGAATCAGGTAAATATATAATATATAGTATGTTTATTTATGAAAAGTATTTATCCAACACTGCTCCGGTAAGCAGGTTTGGCGGTTCTTAATAAAACCCAGGAAACGAGGTTAATATAAAGGTTTTATGACTAATCGTATTATTTATGGCAGATTACATTGAATTTATCTTTGCTCGTAAAGAAGTGTATGTATAGTCGTGGACGTAGCATGGGTTTGGTGTGCAGTGCGGTGCAGGTCGACCTGAGAGAAAATAGGTCAATTGCCCACGCCGCCGCCTCGACGCCCGTTTGTTTGGGTCCGAGGTATTGATCTAGCGTCGCAGCGCGGCTCTGCTCACACCCCACGAGTCTTGCGTAACATTGCCCGTGCTCGGTGTACTCGCTGCACTATGCCAGAGTTGCGCAACGAAACCACGTTGCATCACCGTCGCAAACCCGGGACCTTTTTACATAGTCTAGAAAGTGGCAGGGTTATTTATGTACCTACTTACGTCTACTTTGGAATTGATGACTGAGTGAATTACGAGATACCACTTTTAAGGTATCGTCGTAAATGTAAACAAATACTTTTCCTAAAAACGTTGTCCTCGTTTAAAATTCTTAGACGACATAAAGATTTGAAATAAATGTACTGATTCATATTCCATCAAACAGTGGAGATCGCATACAGGTGTGACAGTTCATAAAAACCCTGTTATATTTACGTTCCGTCATAAAATAAAATTTAAATAACATTAATTTCTAGCTCTAAATATAATATGATAGTTTACAACAAGTCAAATTACCTATAGATACTTAAGTAAATGTCAAAAACATAATGTATTTAAGGGATTTGTATGACTAACATACAAATCTTTTAAATACATTTTGTTTTTAAGGGATTTGTATGTTTCATTGAACTTTTTCGTCTAATAGCGTTTTTAATACAATTACATTAAAAATCGTATACTTAAATAGATACAATATCACGTCTTTAACCCTTACAAGTTAGAAAGAGTCGGAAGAATCGAAGGCAACAATTAGCTGAATGGTGATATTATGAGAAAATATTCTTAACTCTTAACATCCTTAGAATATTTATCTTTAAATTTTATCCTTTTGCCTTGCACAGTTCCACAGTCGCCATTTACTTATTTGAAGTTCTTTCGTAAAATTAAATTTAAGTACATACGTAAATTTACTTACGGTGGCTGAGATTGTATTTACGCCGCGACTTTGAAACCACAAAGCTGCAATGATATTTTCCATGAAATATTTTCTTGAGAACACGCGAGGAATTTCCCTGAAGGTGGCGAGCAACCACAATCGTATTTATTTTCCAATTCCTAATTAATTCTAATCAATTTTTTACATTCTCTTCATGCAAACTTAAGCAATATTGTGAAGATAAATATTTGTCTCACTCTAGATTTTTGTTTTCGGTTATTTATTTTTTGTCCACCTATTTTTCTCGTTCTGTAATCTTAAGTAAAATTTTATTGGAATTATTGTTTGCTACATATCGGTTTATATATAATCTGAATATAATATAAAGTTAGATGTTTAGAGTTAAGGATAAATAGATTTTAAAAATATGCAATAACATATGCCTCAGTCTTCCCCAAACAAACAAAAACGGAACTTTAACAAAATTAACATCTGTCGGCTCACGTTATCAAGTTCATCTTTTAATTTATGCAAATAGTCGTGCCCATTAGTAAAATGATGGCATCACTAGCGCGGTTTTGATAGTGATCAAAGTTTTACTCGATCAGAGCTAAGCCAGAGCCAGACCAGAGCTCGCTTAGTGAATGGAGAAATTTTATTCGACGTTTTGCACGCCTGTCTACATCAAGGAAGCCATGGGTTCGATCCCAGGTCAGGTCTAGATGGAAAATAATAATTTTCCGTTTGGATTGGGTCTTGGATGTTTATCTATACATTTGTTTTTAAATATATAAATTGGCTTCTCATAATTTAGTCTCAAAATAAATTTGGGGCCCATCAATCCTTTTATATTATTAGTAAATTTCACTTCCGCTACATTTTTATCGTGCAACACTCTACTGAAAAGCTATTATGTTTTTAAATTAAGCCTAGTAATTTAAATTACAAAACATATTATACATAGAAATGAGAATGAGGATATGAAGGAAAAGGGTGTGAATGACTTTTTGACGAGTGACAGCAGAGTATGGAAGAANNACATACTGCGCCGACCCCAAATAAATGGGAGCAGGGCAGGCAGATGATGATGATTATAGAAATGAGAGTGAAAATAATTCGCGAGCCTTTAAGCTACGCCATAAAGTTTCGCTTTTAAATGGTTAGCCAAAATGCAGCTACAATAACTTATCTTGATTAGATACAAGTCGGTTTAGGTTACTTTTTTCACTAAAAAAAAAGTAACCTAAACCGCGTGTATGAGAAGATTGAGGAACGTGGAAGAAGCCAAGGAAGTATATCAGGGCCGTATAGTAAGTGGAAAATGTAGTCTCCGTCTACCCTTATGAGAAAAAGCCGTGATAATATGTATTGGTTATATATGTAGCTCGTAATGTTCGCTTCGTTAGGATGCAGTGGAGACTGGCCCTGAGGTGGTGGGTGGCGGTTGCAATAGAACCCCTGGCCTACTTCCCACTCAGTGGGTCGCATGCAGGTCGGAGTTCGCAACTACACAGCCGAATGCATGTCGGAATGCTCATTGAAACAGAGTACGCTACGCCCTCGTTGACTTTTAAATTTAATCCTCACTTTATGACGTCATAAATTCGCCATTTTGCATTTTTATGTACCCAGTGTCACTCGCACTGTCATGATGAATCCAATGATACCTCATATGTTAAATTCTTCAAGCCGTTTAGGCCCTAAGAGGGAACATAGAAATCTACATACATACATACGCCCGAAAAACATAATCCTCCCTCTGCCGCAGTCGGGTATAAATAATCAAATGCGTGTATCAGGGTTTTTCCAAATTTTGTTTCTTTAAGGGTAAAAAGGGGTCGAAAAGAACCATGTCAACAAATTCATCGTCACGGAACTGAAACCAAAATAGTTATGACCTTAATATTTGGATAGTAGTAAGTTTCTCCGATCAGCTTGAAATTTGGTACAAATATTAAAAATATACTCGTATATATTTTTTTTTTATGACAGAGGGGTCAGAGAAAGGCAAACGAGCAGGCGGGTCACGAGATGTTAAATGCATATATTTATTTCGCCATTTTATATATATTAAAATTAAAGTAAGTATAATATAAGAATCAAATGAATACTATAAAAGATATAGATTTTAAATTATACACCACTTTAATGAGGTAATGTGTTTTTACTCTGTTCTTTTAGAATTAACGCCCCGCGAAGTGAGCCCGGGTCAGCTAGTATATGTATGTATGTACATATATGTTTTAATGATCTGTGGTTTAAAATTACCTTCTTTATTTATAAATAAATACAATGCATTTAATAAATAAATATTTCTAGCGGGAAAACATTTCACTTATATTTTTATGATAATGATCCATCAAGCCAAGTTGGGGGTGTTTTGCATTGTTATTGCGGTATAAACAAAGAAATGATAAAGACAGAGAGCCGCCGCCGTACCGCATGTAAATTATAATGTAGCTATTCAAATAACAGTAATATTTATGTTTTTGATAAATATACTATTCATGAAACTAATAGGTAAACAACAGAAATAAAACATTTTATTGTTTGTTGATACAGATGAATTCCTTGAATCTTCATGAATTATGTTTATGTAAGTTCAAGGTGATTTCGTAATTTTTCGTTACGTCTACCGGCCTTGTATGTAGGACAAGCTGCAAGTACATAGTCTGTCATGTCGCTGCTAGTGCGCCTGCGTCGTGGTCGTCTGTCGTGCCGCCTCATTCTCTGGAAGTTCGATCGCGTTACGTAGACGGTGCCGACGTGAAACGTAAGCGTAAGTAGGTCGCTGGCAGGCTTCTGCGCGCGCAGCTCGACCCTCGCTCCCTACGTCACTATTGATCTTGCACGTGGCGCCGTAAATGACGTAGTGCCGTCGCGTCGATAGTACACCCTGTCTCCGTTCACCCCCGTCTACCTCCCCCGTCCGCACCAGTGGCTGCACTACGGTTGTGCCGCCTCTACCCACCCCTCTCTAGACACTTTGTGTGCTATAGCACATCGTAATTATTACGCTATTACTCTTAGGTACACACGCGTAATGAACAATTGAAAAATCCATTTATCATCATAGAATTTTAGTTTGCAAATTACATCAATAATTTTCTTAATTTCTCTAAGAAAAGAACCTATCTAAGTTTTAAGGCTCCTATTTTCTTCTATTTTTAAATATTTGTTATTATTTCTTATCCTATCATACCGTTTATTCGTACCAGGGGCCGACAGAAAGAGGATAATTAATGACAAGATCTCGGCAGCTGTCTTGATCCTCTGGTTCTTCTGATTGGTGAGTAGAGATGTCGCATTCTTCGGAATATTTTATCCCATATAACTATCATGGGGAGTGCTCCGAGAAATTGTTTGACTAATATCTGCAGATCTCTTAAATTTAAATCCATCCCTGCCCCCTATTTTCCTCCCACGTTCGACCAAACTGTGGAACCGACTTTCCGCGGCAGTATTCCCGTAAATACATTATTCAATACATTGGAACCTTAAAATCGAGTATTTTTTTTTTTAAAGGCCAGCAAATTCTTTTCACACCACTGAAGTGTTACAATTGTCCAAGGGTAGTGGTGATCATTTAATCGACAAAAAAACATAGAATGATATATGACGATATTTAATTAGGTGCATTTCGAAAATAAAGTTAAAAAATCGTTTAATTTTATTTAATTATTTTTAAAGTTACTATATAAAATACCTACATATTCTGTAAACATTTCAAGCGTTTACCTGTTATAGTCATCAATATCAAGTAAAAACAAGCAAAAAATCACGTTTCCTCGTATCGGAGCCCACTTTAATATTTATTTTATTTTTATCTTTAGTATTTGTTGTTATAGCGGCAATATAAATACATAATCTGTGAAAATGTCAACTGTCTAGCTATTACGGTTCAAGCCTGGTGACAGAGTGACAAACAGCGAAGCCTTAATAATAGGTTTCCCGTTTTACCTTTCGGGTACGGAACCCTAAAAAAGATAGCGAATAATGTTATTTGGACTGTGATGACCTCGTGATTCAACGAGCCTTATTTCAAACCACCAAATACACTATTTATAATACTCATAAGGGTCGGGCCACACTGATCGACGGTTTGCCAATACAAAATACGCACAAAGTATGTAAATCCTTTCGCATAGATGCGGCGAACGCGCTCCGGCGGGTAAACGCGGTCAAGGTCGCCAAGGATCGACGGCTATCGACGGCCATCGACGGCGATCGACGGCTAATGTCGGGGGCAAGTTGTAACATAGTTTTGAATTTACAGAATCGATATACTGTGATAAAGCGGGGAGTTCCTGCGTAAACAAGTTGAATCGTGTTTGTTGATTTTTCATTCGCTTGCATCTATCGTACGGAGTTGTACGGCCCCTTACGGCTGTGTACGGAGCTGTACAGCCCCTTACGCGTACAAGTGTGCTCCTTTTCAATCGGCAAAATTCGAAAGGTCTTCGATCAGTGTGGCCTGACCCTAAGCTTTCGTTTTCGAAGTGTCACTTAGCCACTAACCTATTATGACTTATTATAACTATATTATAACTTTGTAGGTAAATTAAGCTGCTGTAGGTACTTTTTCAAAATTTTGAAGGTAATAGATTATATTTATTTTATTTCCCTTTACATATTCAGTGTTTGAAATTTCCACGAAATTTTTAATACCGTGACCATTTCAGTTATTTTTCTAATTTCTTCCAGACTGTCATAGATCCTATCCTGTTAAATTACAAATTTATCCCGAAGGGAGCGGCCGATTAACACTCATTCCGCGTAACACCCGACCGCTGTGCCCCCGAATTTTAAATTTTGTTTGTCTGCTTAACCTTCTGCCATGACGCTACTGATTGTAAAACAACTTTTTTGATGAGTAAAGTAGTAAACTATTTACTTACTATTACTACTTGCGCGGAATGGGGGTTTAGCGGGCCTAATGCGGCGGCTAACCCAAAAGCGATTTAAATATACGTATTTCAGTATTGATTACTTGAATAAGTACATATAATAATAATTAATTTAATTTGGCTGACTTTTTTATATTAATGGACGCCATGATTAAGTATAAATCTTTAAAATTATTCAATATACATACGTACGTGTGCAAACACAAGGGTGAATTAATAATAAATTGCCCGAGGGTTTGTCGGTATCGACTTTATAATCTACATAGAAGTCTAGATCGTATGCGGCGCCCACAGATCACCCCCAGTGGCGCCCGACCGATAACGCCGACCACGTATTATTTATGGGATACCAAAGGTACAATTCCGCATATGATGCAGGTATAAACATACCTTTAATTGGGAATTTAGTATAGCGAATGATAAAAAGGTGAGTTAAGTTTTGTTGAGGAGACCAAATAAATATATTTTTTCAATAACGCCCTTCATTTTACAACGGAACGTTTTATGTTGTGTGTTACACACTAATAGTAGATTATGCGCTTAGGGAGTAAAGGACTGTCTTAAGTCACGGGCGTTGGATCCTAAACGTAGCGAAGGACGCTTTCGCTCGGGAGTCATATAGAGTCCTAATGGAAGCGAGGGATTCAATCACCCTACCCAAGACAACGACAGTGTTTTTACTCCAGAGGTGACTATTCTAATTTTTACACCTTATGCAATAAAAAGAAAGTGCTACAAAAAGATTTGATTTTTCCGGTAGTAGATTAATGAAAATCCATAAAGCGTCTGATTTAATAAACTCATTTTTGTAATAGTACATGGAAAAATATTTGAAAGTTTTTAATTGTTGTTTTTCTTCAGAATGGCGCCATTTTCTTTATTTTTTATGATCTGTTTTAAGAATAAAATCTCTTTGCAAAGATACAAATTTCATTTCTTTGATACGAATTTCAACGTTCCACGATACGTCATACGATTTTAGTCTCTTGGGATCTTCCATACAATATTATCTCCCAAGGATATAAAGACTTGCTTTATTTTGACATTTTGTGACATACATATAATTAGACTTTGCCGAGCATGAGGTGAGAAAAACAATTTGCTCGATACTTGGTTATCTTATCAATGGTAACGTGATTTGTGGATATCACCTGCGATGTAACGTAGTTTCAGTAATACATACGTGATTTTGTTACTAGCTCTCGGCGTTTTTTATTCTAATATTACAGCTTTAATTGACGCCATCGTCCACCCTTCTTTTTACAAGATATTTACCAACTTCTATATAAACTTAATTAGTAACATAATTTAGGACTATTTGAAGCTCATTATAGAAAAATAAACTCAAAAATAAAATATAAATACTGGATGAAATACGACGATTTTTCGTTTGATAGGAACAACCATTTTATAAAAGAGGAAATATAAATGGGTACATAATTGCCGCGTCCATGTTATCTTTTAACGTACATACAGAGAAAAACCCAAAACAATAACAAAACATCGCTCCATTTTATCAAGTGTACAGTACTTTTATACATTTTTGTCTGATTGAGATAATGGTATGAGCCTGCTGCATGCTTTTCTAGCCTGCAGCATGAATGGGTCAGCTCGTCCGGGGCAGTAACACACTCCACACAGAAGACCGACGCCTGAATGGCGGCTATCAACCGCCATGTTCCGTCCGGTGAGTGGAAGAGCCGGAGGCCCAACTACAGCGGGGGCTTTTTAAAAGCCGGCAACGCTTATGTGACCACGCGGGTGTTGCAGTTGTCTGTGGGTGGCGATGATCATCACGTGACCCGCCTGCTCGTTTGCCTCCCACTTACATAAAAAAAATTGACCGGTGACCGGCAGATTTTGTGTAAACCAGATATATGTACATACGTACCTTATCTAGAGGTATATATTCTTTAGCTGTTTTGATTGGTTGGACCGAGTTGACTAATTTTGATAATGAAATATTTGTTCAATTTCAGGGACAGTTTAAATGGTTTAATAAGTAACGGAAAATAGCAATTTCTTTTTTAGCTGAAAACATTTGTTGTCTTTTGCCACTTGGATGTCAAATAATTTAGAGGTGCGTTCAGAAATTTGTTATTAAGTTTTGACCATATTTTTTACAATTAGATATACATATGTATGTTTATACCTGATACGAAGTTCACTGGGTCATCTAGAATGTATATAAAAAGAAATCATTTACTTTCCTTGGTTATCGCATTACGCGTAAATGGATGGAATAATTTCGCTATTTTTTTTTAATTAATGTCAGGAGAAGGTCATTATAAAAGAAAAATATTGTAAATTTAGCAAAATATTAGAAAATTTAAGAAGAATCAATCAAAATATTAATTTTTTATGTACCCAGTGTCACTCGCACTATCATGACGAATCCAATGATATCTCATATGTTTAAATCCTTTAAGCCCTTCTGCCGCATTCGGGTAATTAGGCATTATTATTTTATATTTCAGATCTTCCTACATATGTAATTCTAATCCAAATTAAAAATATTTATTCTAAAATTAGATCATCAAAAGTATTTCTTCAATCTTTAATAAACATTTTTGTATTTTATTACTGTGTACCTTTAATATTATTTATTCTGCGGTAATAAGTAAATATTTATAATTTCCATGTAATTTACACAGACGATAGAAGTTGGCGCCTACATAGTAATCGTATTGCAGAGGTATTACATTTCTTACATCACCACACAAGAATTTGAATTACTGTCACTGATTATTTGCAAAATAAACAAATGATAATTGACGTAGTGTATTTATTACTAGGAAAGCAACTAAGCTATTAATTATTGTCGTAATTAAAAAAAACTTATCAATAGTTGGTAACTTGATACTTCAATAATTTGATTTTGATTGATTTGTGTTTGATTTTAGTTTTGAAGCGTTTGAAATTATATATAGTATCCATCATTTTCAATAATTGTTTTTTAGGTCACCGAATTTAACCTAGGAAACAATTATTATTTCAAATCATAGAATTAGGAAAAGTTCTTTTGAAGCGGTGCTATTGACTAATTAACCAATCTCCATTTAAGCAATATTTATTTACATATGTATATTTCATCAATTAAATCGATTGGTTATTCAAATACTCCTCGCTCCGCCACACGCGCATATCATATTACACACGCATTTTTTTTTTCTTATCTTTTAAATAATTAATATGCTAATATTATTACGATCTAGCATATTTGCAGGCTAATAAGTATTTTTACTTTGATCTAGATTCATAAAACGCTACAACTAAGAATATGCCCATTGTCACTTTTTTATGGGCTCTATTAAGGGGAAGGCTACACCATTTTTATAAATTGTTTTATTATCACTGCACTAAATCGGAAGGTTTAGATCTTTTGAGTCTCCACATAATGCCCGTCTTGTCGAGGAGCTGGACGGCCTCAACATACACATGGTGAAGCAACCTGTGTTGATGTGCTTCTGCATATTTATTAATTACGTCACGAACGAACTGTATCTTGAGGTCCCGGTGCAGGTCGCTATTTCGTATGTACCATGGGGTATATAAATTTTCCGGAGCACTTTATTTTGGTACAGCCCCACAGCTATATGCCACAAGTCCATACTGGCATTAGGACTTGTTTATACAAAAGTAATTTATTGGGTACCGATAAAGTCGATTGTCTTCCTAGGAGATAGTACATTTTTTGTAATCTAAAATCCATTTCCACTGTTTCCTTCTTAACGTAAGCTTTCAAGAGAAGCTTCGCATCAAGTATCATACCTAAGTATTTAGCTGTATGTTCGTATGGAATTCGCTTCTGGTTGATCACAGGTGTATAGAAGGTATAGTACCGGGCCCAATACGCTTCCCTGAGGCACTCCAACATTTATTGCTTTGACTTCAGAATATGCATTTTCTTGTCGTACTCTGAATAATCGGTCCGATATACATACATATATGTATATGGGTATAGTATTTAGGAAGATTTCTTTATAATTTTATGATGAGGCTTTCATGCCACTAGGAATACTGTAGAACGTACTTTCTTTTCTTCGAGAGACTTTTCAATTAAGTTTGGTCTATGGTCGAATACTTTTCTCTAAAGCCAAATTGATGTGCTGGGATTAGTTATTTCGTTTCTATAATAGGCTTTAACCATTTTAGTAATAATTTTTCAAACGGTTTTGACATGACAATAAAGAGCAATAAAGAGATGGTCTGTACGACGCTACCTCGCATGGCGGTTTTTCTTGCTGAGAACACACGCATGAAAATTTTTGAACAAATTGCGGATACTATACGTACTAATCTCATCCCTGTTTATTTACCTTATTTGTGTACTAAATTAACTTATGAAAATTTTTAATATTTTGTTTATTATATTTGTTTCAGGTAAATATACTTTTTAATTTTTTGAACTTGACAACATGGAAAGGTAATTTTAACATCTATTTAAAGGAAATAAACGGTCGTAATTTGATGGAAAAGTCGAAATTGCAAATGATTGTGCAATGTTGTGAAGATTATAACGACGTGAAACTGTAGCGGGCGCCCACGCGTACCGACGCGCATGCTCCGCTACGCAGGAATGGTGGAAATTGCGCAGTTTGTATACAACCTTTACGTTTCCTATTGAATCTAAGGCCGAGGTCGACCCGACACGATCGGTTAAAACTAATTTTCACCCTGTACAAAACACAACATTGACTTTAGATCCTGAAAATATGGTACAGAATAAATTCTAGAGATTTGAGCCATGTGTATCTTTTGATCACATCGGCGCTTTCTCGATTTATATTTCCGACGCTTTCTCGATTTATATTTCCGAAACGAATCGCAGGTGCATGAAATACTTTCAGATTTTGAGTTTTTTGCAAACGAAAGACTTGTTGAGACAATAGATTTTTGTTGATATAAAACATGCTATTCTTTATTTTGTGTTTATCAAACATAATCATTTTTTTTTCATAATATAAGGTTAGGTTTAAAGAACTTTATTTTCCTAAGAAATATACATTTCACTTAAAATGAGATAAACAGTTACTAAAAATAATTACATGTATAATTAAATATTAAGTTTATTTGTATAAATAAATAAATTATTTATACACTTAATAAACTTAAGTCGCGATATGTAACTCAAGTTTATTTGTATAAATTATTTAATTTATATTTGTAGAAATTATTTGAATTACTTCAGAGTTAAGTACTTGTTGAATTCACGACGTACATACATTGATTTAATAGTAATTTAAACGGCAATTATTAACTTTTAAGGGTTCCATTTGGAAACTTAGTTTGACATATGTAATTAGATAAACAATATGTTAATACTTTTACTTACATAATTGTTTTTCATCATTTTTTAAAATCTTATCTTAGAATATAATTGACTCGTGCTTATTTAAACATGTACTTTAAAATATCTGAATAACAGCATAATTTTCCCATTATGCAAGCTATTAAGAAGGGAGGGAAAATTTTAAGGTCAGTGGGTTAGGTCGATTTGCGCAGTTGTATGCTCGGTTTAGCGGCAGGCCTGGCGCGCAGGCGGCTCCGAAAGGGTAAAAGTCATGCTGCAGTGCAGCTGCACTCTGCTTAATGCAGCGTGGGAGGCGTGGACGTTGGGTGGGATTCCACTCCTTACATACGAGCACCAAAATATATGTGGGTGTTTTTGCCTAGTTCCGCCAATGCTGAAGGTTGCTGAGCTAAGGTCGACCCAGATGGTCACACACAAGTCACGATTTTTTTACTTAGGGCGTTGCGTTTTTGAAATGTTTAATTTGAATTATATTTACTTATTCCCTTTACAAGATTTAACATATAAATAATTTTAAGACATGTTAATATCGAAAATTATCTGTTTTATAGGCAAACGAGACTTAACAGAAATGATATATTGTTATGGTATTGCAAGTTATCATTCTCGCACTACTCAGTCGTTGACGTAACGGTGGAGAACGGAGAGTACTTGTGTAAGCCGGACTTGTGCTAATCGCATCACGAACCTTACAAATTCAACATAAACCAAGCAAATATTATTCACGCTTGACGTCATTACCGAGAATTTCAATAAAAACTTGATTGTCATATCGCAATTTGCAAACACCATTATCTTTCATGATATGCATTCCTGCAGTGTGGTAAGTAAAACAACAATTAACTATAAAATTGGTTTCGTGGAATAGCTTCTACGTATGAGTATAGTATAGCAGCCCAGTCTTTAGTTTAGCGTTACGGATGATTAGAAGGTCGGATCCTTGCATTCTGCGGAGTATTTCATTCGTAATATGAGCGTTCGATATAGGTTACTTCGGGTAGGTGATCAGAAAAGATAAAAATAAAATAATCGTGCGCGCGAGGGTCATGAACTTGGGAAAAAATAAGAGATATTACTTATTAATAAAAGGAGATTTCTAAATCATTCTTAACCTTCTTTCCCATCAAAATTTTGAACGAAAAAATCCTGTTTGATCACTAAACACAGGTCATTTGTTAATTAATGGTCAATTTTAAAAATAAAAAATCAGATGTATTTTCTTAGAATTGTTAGATTAACGAAATTTTTCCAAATAATCGTCAGATGAGTCAGCCCATTCGGTTATTCCAGTTAAATAATCTCACAATAAATCTGTTGATTTATTATCATCTTGCCAGCATACCAGTTTAATTTTCCTTGAGATTATGCTGGCATGCTGGCAAGCATCGTTATCTATTGATTGATCAATAGAATCACAACCAAGACTACAAATTTAGGCCTAATATTGTTTAGTTTCCTAAATTTTCATTCAGCTTCTATTATAAATATATTTTTCAAGAGCTTAATTTCTGAGCTCTTATAGCAGAAGAACTAACCCGCTTTAAAACGTGCCACTGTGTAGAGTGGGTGTTGTTGGAGGTGTTGCTTGCAATTGCGATCACATAAGCACACACTGTGACATTTAGGCTCCTCGTGTTTGATTCGCTCTGTGGGTGGTCGTTGGCTGCGCATGTTTCGTCCTTTCATACAAGCACAAAAATAGAGCGTAATAAAAAAAAATATTTACATACCAAGATTAAAAGTTGGTTCTGAGTTAATTGTTTTAATATGCTTCGGTTTGGCCAAATTTAAAAATATTTGTGTGTATGATATTTAAGGAAGACACATAATCGAAAATAGGCAGATCAATAGGCTGTAGAGCAATTCCAATAACAGGGAAAAGCGTGAAAAAGTGTTTAAGGAGAAAAACTGGTTGACGAATAACATATTGTTTTATGTGCTTTTTTACAATCACATTAAATACTAAGGTCGTATTTGTCATTCGGGGATAAAACAACAAACAAGAAAAATAAAAATACATTCTGTGTACAGTAATTTGTTTGTTACTCATTTACACGTTTCCGACCGTTTTGCATTGCAGTGTTACTGTCACGGCGTTGTTGCCAGTAATCGTTGCTATATAAAAATTACGAATAATAAAAAAGATTGTTTCCATTTATCGTCAAGGTACTGGCTAGCCAAATAATTTTTCATGTCTGTCAAAATACTACAGAAGAATAGATTCTAATTTTCCCTTTTTAACATTGACCAAGTAGTGTATGGTATACTTATTAGTATATTTCTTCGGTGTATTACCTTTAAGACAATAAAAATACCAATTACATATTAAATTTTAAGGTGGTATACACTGCATTGTAAAGAAAGTAAGTTTATACTTTAATTGAAATTATAATTCTTTTAAATTAATTTTCTTATTTTTTATACGGTTAGCATTATCATTTTTTTTTTATTAGTAATATCATTTTAACTTTCTTACTTCAATCGTTTTTTTATGTTAAATTTATCAAATCTTCTTTTTTGAAAGTATGATATATTTAGTTTCTTAATATATCATAATTTGCAAATAATATAAAAATTTATAACAGCAGTGTCCAAGATTGTGTAAAATCTTGCAAAAATAAATAATCATAAGACGCCTTTTTAACCCCCGACGCAAAAAACAGGGGTGTTATAAGTTTGACGTATGTGTTTTGTCATATTATGTGGAGGATTTTTAAAATTTTTAATTTAATTACTCGTTTCTTTAAATTTACGCTGTAAAAATGATTAACTTCACGACAAATAATATTGGAAAGTTCCGAAAACAGAATACCTGGTTATCTGTTTATTTACAATAATAAACGTTTTCAACGAAACATTTAAACAGACAAAGTAGGGCACAGCGGCCGACACGGCCGGTGACGCAACTTGTTTTGCCAACTTCACTTAGTCACTACTTGAATGTTTTGCAAGAAGAAAAGTGGCCTCGTTTTAGATGTAAACAAACAATACTTAACAGTCAAAGAGTGCCCAAGATATATTTTTTAAGTTTTCTGCCACGTACTTTAAAATAAGTATTAAAAAATTGTCGAACCACCATAAATAAGTATAGAACACACACAAATTTTGCCTACTTATGACGATATCGATGAGCGTTTTTAGCTCCGAGGGTGTCCCAAATGTCGTACCTGTATATTGATATGTTATGATCACCTGGTACCCACAAGTTCATCTAATAATTACTTTAATTACCTAAATTTTTGGGGCTCAAACTTGAAGAATACTGTCATATTTGTTTGGTAACAACTACAATTGATCAACAAAATTTGATTGTTTCCTCTTGTTTTATACATTTTGTTGTCTACGAATGAGCTGTAAGTGGAATTCCCGATCCCTCTTTGTTATCAGGTATGATTGGGGTGAAATGTAGCAAATTCACGAGTAAAATTTGATAGAATTTAAATTTTTTGGGATGAACCTTTCTACTAGTGCACATAAATAACGTTGTACAAATAACTCAAGCGCTAAGCAGACATTCGGCTTGGCCTACTCTTAAAAATCTAACTGCATATAAGGAAACTGATGAAATAAATAAAAATCCCAATGTGTCACGGTCGCACCCGCAAGAATCCGTTTTGTGATTTACGTCAATAAATTGTTAACATTTGCTTGAAACAAACATCTTTAACGGTTAACGTACATGACCTCTACTCAGGAGATCCCGGGTTTGATCACCGGTCAGGTCATGATAGTAGATGATAGGGATTGATCCCATAACACAAATCTCGAACTTTCTTTGGGGCTAACCCAATCTGTATGAATAAAACCATATTTATACCCCTGTTATCGATCCACTTGCACTAAATGTCTGTCACTATTTTTTAAATAAAATCAAAATGTGATTCAAGTTAAAATAAGTTATGATTTAGAAATCATATAAAAATAAGTCTTTACAGTTATATTATTTATCGACGTATTTGTTAGTAAAATAAAAAATTCCAAGTATCGATTCGAACGAATTTTCAAAACATGGGAATTCCCGGAGCTCATTGATAAGTTTTGCAACGCTAACATGAACAAAGTGGGTTTACACAATGTTTGATTTAGCATAGGAGTCAAAATTTATTACACCAATACATCAGTGAGCTACACGTGTAACTTATTCTGATATATCGCGAAACCAACTATGTATATCAGATTTATATCACTCCTGATTTACTTTTGTGTGTGCAGCCTAGTAATTACACAGTACACACACTAAAACAAGGCAAACACGAAGCTAAAATAACAATCACAAAAAAAAATGACAAATCATTGTTATAGTACGCAAACACGTCACATACACAGAACTTCGCTAAAAATAAACATCTTATTCATGTCCGGCCTTTGCAATTCATAAATTATTATTATAGCCAGTGTGAACAGGATGTACATTGTAAGCAAACTCTTATCGGCGATCAAGTTATCTATTCTATGCAGAGAGGCGCCAGGCGCTCGCTGCGTCGGCAGTGATTATGAGTATCCATCGATAGTATTCGTATTTGTGACTAGCTTATGCCCGCGAGTTTGTACGCGTAACATGCTATTGTTAATGTCTCGGGTCCTAACCTGCGTCCTTTTTATAATTGTTTTACTAAAGAACCCAAAATATTTTCGGGATATAAAGTATATGCATCCGGGCTGTAAATGCCATTTAAAATCGGATAAGCAATTTGAAGATTATCTTGGACAATAGACAGACTGTTGAACAAACGTGATTATTTATTGCAACTTTTCAAGTTAATGGTGCGAACTCTTCGTGCGACGCGTACTTGGCTGTTTGTTAAAGTACTAGCTTAGTACCTAATTGCGGCTTAATAATAGGTCGGGGAAAAAGTTCCTTCGCATTTTTTAAGAAAATTCAAAACATTTTTTAATATAGTTTATTGACATTTAACTAAAGTATGTATGTACCATTTTGTTCGATAATCTTTTGCCATCTTTTAGGT
>JADGIL010019065.1:0-32805 GCA_020352625.1 Cactoblastis cactorum
CCGGCCGGTACAGGGTCACGCTCCCGCAATCTCTACGGGCCTATGAAGAGGACAGGCTCCTAAATTACGAATGAAATTTATTAAATCACTCCACTATGGAATGAGGAGAATGATATGTTAATTTTGTACGTGTAAAAGATACAATTATAATAGCATATATTCTTAAAATCATCCCATAACGTCCAGGCACTTTACTAAAACATTCAAATAAACAATCCGCTTTGTTATAGGAGTACGTCTATGTATATGCTTTCAACCCCTTTTATCGCCAAAGAATAGTGTTTGACAAATACTTTAAAAATAATATTTACTCACGAAATAACAGGGAAATGTGTGCGTATAAAAAAGCGTTGTTTGTGTTGCCAATGTTGCCATTTGAATATATCCATTTATCTTTAAAGAGGCTCTACGGATTTAGATAAAGCTTTTTGTTAGGGGTTTGTGATAGTTTGCGACATAATTTATAGTTTTAACGATAAGGAAACTGAAAGACTGACTGACCATACGGGCCAGACTTCACCAAAGCTGCGTGTCAGGATTACGCTATTAATCTCCGTTATTCAAATATGTCGCGTGACACTGACAGAAGCTTAAAACTTCATAAGTATACACTCATATAAGTACAAGATTAAAGTAACACTTAAAATTTTAATCTTATACAATAGCCACTTAAGAATCATCTCTTTGATCCACGACTTAAAGGAAAACACTTTCAATAAACCGTACATTGTAGTGGATTGTAAAGCTTCGATTTAACTTTGAGTTAAGCAATACACTTTGAGCCACGTTGATCCCTGTATTACAAAGAAATACAGTTATACTCCCACCGAATTCCGAGAATAAATTTTATCAGAGGTATTGAAAAAGAATGACACATTTTATTTATAGTTTTTACTTCTCGTTAAGTTAATAAAACAAATTATCATCTTTTTATCGTGATTAATGTCGGAGTAGAAGTTGCCTTAAAATATTTTCATTGTAAAAATTTTTTTAATAAAATCATATTGATATATTGAAAAGTAAGAAGAAAATCATGAAATTTAAAATAGAACAGAAACTTAACATATATTATTTATCATCAAACGGTTTTATTCAATAAATTCCGTAGCGTCGTAGTGCAATAGTTCGTAGCGCACGCTACGATTCTTCGTAGCTTGCGATTTACTACAATATCTACGATTTCTTTTATTCGTTATTTCGTAGCTAGTTCTACATGTTTGCTACGAAGTATAAAAATGAAATCTATTGCCTTTAATTTTAACATTCATTTTGTCAACAATGATATATATTAGACTAGCAACCCGCCCCGACTTTGCACAAATATATTTATCTAAAGAAATCTTATCTGATGAGATTTTAACTAGGGGTTTTAAAAGGTTTAGATACGACATAGGCTAATTTTTCCCGAAAATATTCAGTTCTCTATGTAAAATTTACATAGCTTAGGTCTCGAAATATTGACAATATTAAATTAAGTGAGTGAGAGAGCCGAAATTTCAACTTCGGGCGGAGGGGCGGGAGCTTTTTAAAAGCCGCCAATACTTCTATGACCCCGCGGGTGTTGCAGTTGTCTATGGGCGGCGGTGATCACTTAACATTACGTGACCAACCTGCTCGTTTGCTTCCCACTACATAACAAAAGCACAGTCGAAGTCGTCAACATAAGCCAATAATTATCATCATACAGGAAATCAACCAAATCACACGACATAAATAAAGATAAATACCTAACAGATCTGTTACGACCGCCTGATGCCTGTCAATTTTACATCCAACAGCCTTAATCATTTTAATTATGTACAAATGAATGAGAAATAAACAAAAGGCAAAGCCGAAGACATTAGCGGCGTACAATTAATTTTAATATTGAAACAACTTCGGCCGCAGAGGGCGGGCACGTCTGGCTTTCGAAGTAATATAATTCTAATTAAGGATCCTTATACATTTTTGTCACAATATATTCTAGATTTGTTTTTTATTTTTTAATCTAAGTCTTGATTGTTGAATTTTTCATTCCCTTCCCTTTTCATTAATAAAATAATATATATACCAAAATCATTCTCATACACCTCTACATAAATGTACTTATATATTGATGAAAACTGCATTAAATTCTGTATGAATTTAGTTTTTGATCTTTTTGAGTTATCTTGTACATACTGTTTCTTAAAAAATATATAAATTAATTTGGCAAGAGACTGTATTATATAATGTAGTTATAGCATATCTATAGAAATATATACTTTATATTCAATTTTAACGATTAAGGAATGATTTTTCAGTGCTATTTCGAACAGGCCGGCAACGCTTCTGTGACCCCACGGGTGTTGCAGGTGTCTATGGGCGGCGATAATCACTTAACATCACGCGACCCGCCTGCTCGTTTGCCACCCTCTTACATAAAAATACACTATTTCATTAGACAGAAGTTGTTGAGTGAAATGGCAATATAATAAAAAGGTTTTCTTGTAATTAGTTGTAGGGACTACATCTGCCTGAATTCCTTTCGGCATTTCTTCTCAGCAGTGATCGTTCCAAAATTATTTTTTTATTTTTAGTTTGCTTAAGGCAAAATATATACCGCTATGAAAAAGACCCTTTAAAAGTCTAATTAGTGAAAAAACATTTTGAATTTGAATAAAATGAACAAAAGAAAACAACTCATATCGATTCCAAAAAAATAGTTAAAATAAATATAAAGAATATCAAAAGTCAATACGGGAATTTTCAGAATATTTGATTTGTACCTAATTGTTTGTGTTCCAAACAATTGGGCCCGCAATAAATTGCTAAGACGCGTTAACGAGAAGTCAGCAAAGTACAATTACTTTTTTATTGAGATACTGAGACATTAATTTGAGACGACGGAACATAAAACTAATTATTGCGGTTGTTTTGTAACAGAATGACTTCCGTTTACCGCTGTGAGAGGGAGACAGAAAAGGCTCAGGTATTTTTTTAATGTGACATATTTTCATTATGCTTTATTTACATTTTGTTTAACATTTTAAGAAAATAGACTTTTAAATATTCTTCCTAAGTGACATGTCTTATTTTATACTTGACGTTTAAAAAATATAAAGGTTAGAGCACGTTACGAATGTAAAATAACGTTATAAAACTATTATTTTTGTACATTGTGACTATTTTTATAAACTAACCGCAGCTTATGTTGTTGTAAATAACAAAACTTATTATTAAATAATATAAATAAATAATTAACTTACTCCCAAGCTAGTCTGGGTGCAAAAACAAAACGTAGAATAAGCTAGCCACTGCTCTTTCGCGCAGATTGTAAAAACTATCAATGGAAAGGTAATTCGTCTCACAGGTGACCGGTCCTAAATCTGTGTCTCTATTCAAGATCAAAATATTTAATAAACATTTATATTGATACTTTATATTAAGCTATAAAGTACCAGTATTTTGAAACGAACACTTCTAAGAAGAAATTACAAAAGAAACTCGAGCATTTTGATCCCTATTACTAGTAAGCCAGAAGGGGTATTTTTTTTATTCCACCAAAAAGCCCATCATTCATCTAAGTGTTGCTTTCGAGTCCCACAACTCTTAGCTCTGACTACCATTACATAGATACAGAATCACTTGTTTTCATAACCAACATAAAAGATAAAAATAATAAAATACTCTCTCATATTGCAACAGAAATAAACAAGGCCTACATAGAGTAGCCTCATTCGCTCCATTACAATTGTTACACGCTCGCATTCCATTGTCAACAAATAGCCGTCTCCAGCACCCACCACAAGTTTAAAATCAATATTAAAACGGATCCCTCCATTGTTCTTTTACTGGGATGCTTACACAAAGAATCGAGAGACCTATAAATAAGTATATACAGAAAGACACAGTTATTTATAAAATACGCACAAAACCATCGCATATTTGTTCTAGAATAAATAAGTATAGATGAGAATAGATTTAATATTTGTTTTACCCAGTTTTGGGGTGCGTGTTGAAAATATTTTTCAACACGCACCCCAGAATCTTTAAAAATAACGTCGCATTTGGAATATCAAATAAAAGATCTCTCGTGTTTTCCTTTAAATAGTCACGTTCATAAATATTAATAGAGTTTTGAAAAATGGCGGCAAATAATCTCAGCTCTTTCAGCTCGTATATTTTATCGAGAAATACAAATACGAGGGTCAGTGACTGGAAAATATTCAAATGGACACATGACAGGACTCATTCTAGTAGAAACTAAAAATTGATTTTTGTATTTTTATTATTACCTACGGATAAAGTTAAATAACCGTTGCATTTCAAATTGAAATCTTTAGTTCAATTTCAATTCTTTTATTCAATAACGATTTACAAATTGTGTTTGAAATTAAGATAAAATTTAAAAATAAATAAGCAAGTAATAATATAAATGTCAATTATAGTTGAACAGTGTACAAATATATAATAATTTAGGTCTTAAAAAACTCCTCAATCGCTATTCGTTCCGTTTAATTTTTTATTATTTGTTTTGAAAAACTAACAATGTAAATCAACAGTTGTTTGAACACTCTTGACGCCTCAAATTGTAATGTACTCAAGATAAATTGAAACTCGAGATCAATGTAAAACAAAGCCCCACTAAAGTTCATTTTCTTCGCAAGATTTGTACGTGACGTTCAACAGCACCTAGCGTATTATGTTAAACGAGCGCTTTGTTTAAACAGTGAGAGCAGTGAATTTCAAATTTGAATAATCCAGTCTGCACGGTAATTGGGTCATATAAAGTCGCATATAAAAACGTTGATGAACTCCCGAAACAAAATATCTCCGTAGTAGCGTTAGGAAGCGTATGTAAACAAAACAATTTACGAGGGTAAACAAGTCTTAAAACGCGCTAAACCGGAAAGTGAGTTGAGTCGAGTTAATGCCACTTCAATGACCTACTTTCGCTGGGAAGACGGGTGGAAATACAAATCACCTGCAATTATAACATTGGTTTAAGGTTGGATGTACTGTCGTTTGCCGCGCCATAGCATATGTCAGTTTGATTATGGAGGGAGGGGGTCGTGAGCGAGCAACAGGCGCGGGCTGATCAATGACAGCCCCGCGTCCCCTCCAGCCCCCGCATCCCCTTCACCTGCGCCGCACTTGTTGCGCGCATACCAACCTTACATACTTTAGCTGGTCACAAGCATACTATGTACCAATCCTCCGCATATACAGCATACGCTGGCCCAATAAGACCAAACGTCGTACACTACTCTTTTTAAGGTTCCTTATCTAAAGTGTTAAATGGGACCCCATAACTGTGATTTCGCTATTCGTCCATCTGTCTATCCGTCTGTCAGTTTATCTCATGAACCGTAATAGCTAGACAGTTGAAATTTTTACAGATGATGTATTTCTCTCGCCGCTATAACAATAAATATTAAAAACAGAATTAAATAAATATCTGAAAAAAAAAATTTTTTTTTTTTTACTTTTTAGTAGTACGGAACTTACGGACTCGGAACCTTTACAGATTATGTATTTCTTTTGTCGCTAAAATAACAAACACTAAAAAGTAGAATGAAATAAACTTTTTGTTCCATACAACAAACATGATATTAGTACGGAACCCTTTAGTCCGACTCACAATTATTTACCGTCGTGTATTATCTAAGCCTGTAATGCCACTGCGTCATACCATATCGGAATGCTATAAGCGTGCCACCGATAAAGATATGCTGATGACCCCTTCAGTGCCCTTTAGTACCCTCGGTACAGCTAACAGCATATCAACCTTCCCAAATTCATTGCAAATTAGTCTCTATTACAACAGTATGAGGTATATTGTAACTAGATATGCTGTTGGGTGTACAATCTAACGATACTGAATTGAAGTACATCTATTTGCGGAGGAAAGTAGATAATGTTGAAGGTACTTAGCTCGTTTTATTCGGTAATGGTAAACTATACTGTGTTATATCTATGCTGGCATAGATTGTTATCTCGCCTTTTTTTATCTGTGGTAAATAGAATCAACAAAGTGAGCAAATATACAGGCACACTATCACGTTTTATGCCTTACTGGGCAGACAGAGCCGAGAGTAGTAATACGGTCACTTTTTGCAAAATGATGGGCTTATTAGTAGAAATAAAATTTAGAAATACAGCCCATCGCCTATGAGAATCCCGTTTCAAGCCCTTTCCCTTGATTGAATTTTACAATCTGCACGGGAAGAGTAGCAGCTGAGGAAATAAAAACATATAGAATATAGAGTTAAGGAAACCGTTCCACCATTTTGTAAGATAATTTGAGATCGAGGAAATTTACATAATTCGCTGAGACGTTGAGTTCTAAATCTTATATACCTACATTACGATATGCTAATACAATTAATATCCCTGTAGGTATAAGTACTCATACGAATATGCAATGAAGGCAGCCATCCGTATTCATGACAATGAATCATTTAAATTGATATAAACTTTACTTTTAAAATTAATAATTTACTTATATGTACATATATATTATTTAATCCTACTGAGTGGTAACTATAAATAAAATGATAATTGAAATATCAAATTAAGTGACTGCCGTGAAACTTTGCCGAAATTAGAACAATAAATATCTACAGATATTTTAAAATTGACATTAATAAAATCAGGAAAAGCTCAAAATAACTCGAGAGCTTTTATAATATCGAGTTTATCAAATTTCAGGCTGTGAACCCTGAAATTCGTAAAAATAAAGCTTTGTTTAAAAGAGTGTCATCCGTTTGTTTTCTGGCGTTATAGGAACAATAATTCTATAATGAGTTTGATTATAGTACGAACATTTATTGAGGAGAGAAGTCAACTATGTGGATAAAATAATGTTAAATATGAAAGTAACGGGTGAAAGAGGAAGGTGAAGGCCGTAGAAAGTATGGATCGCCCTATATTATCGAAACAAATATGAAAATAAAAGCCGCGCCTGAGCCTAGATAGTTTTAATTCCAATGCAACATTAATTAAAAGCAATATTCGAAGTTCTTAGTGGTATTTTAATTAACGAATTACTGCAGCGAGTACGTTAAGGTGCGCATTCATTGTGCACAGCAAAAAATTTAAAACACGACATGATAAACAGATACTTTTAATATATGTAACTATTAAAGGATTCCTTGACGAAATCGTGATAAAGATTAAAGTAACATAACTACGAAAATATAAAACAAAAACATATTAAACTTTCAAAAGTTTGTAAATCATGACATGAAATGAATTGAATTGAAAATTAATAAAAAGTATACATTTTTCAGTTCAAGCCTACGGGCGTAACTTTGTAACTGTAGACAAATCTACAGCTTCGGTAAAGCTCAATTTGCGTAGATATGCATCGTCAAATACAAGCTAGAAATTCCTCAAAACTTGCTCGTCGAGAAGTTGTCAATACTTCCGAATTTAGTTTTCATAAATACTCTTCTATCCTTTTTAAAATAATGTAAATGCATTTTTTATGTAAATATATTTTTCGTTTCTTTCTTCATTTGCTTCATTAAGTTCCAGTACAGAAACCACTGACGTATAATATTATGCCACTAGTTATGCTGTCTCTAATCTGCTAGATTTGACGTAGCCCATGTTTGCCCTGGTTTCGCCTTGGAAAGGCCAGGTAAGAGTACAGGAGTACAGGTATGAGTAACCAATTCCACAAATAATAAGATGTGGTGTTTCTTTTCCTATACTTTACTGACTTAATATTTCATAAAAATCAAAGCATTCGGATATGCAGGTAGCCTCAATGCCAATCTTAAAAAAAAGCTGCCTACCTTACCAAACAAAAAAATGATTAAATAACGTTCATATTATAATAAATTGCAATATGCACACCAAACGTGTCACAAAAATAGTTTTGCTCTTTATGTCTTACAGTACACGCATAGACCTCCTGTCAGTGTCAATGTCAATGCAATATTTTATTCTTATGCTGCGTCAGACGCTAAAAAAAAATTGTATTAGAGAAAAAGTGGAGTGGACGTCAGTTTTGCTATTTTTGTATTTTACTAAAAATCTACTGTGCTGTCGTTCTATTACTTATCTATAACTGATAACAAAACATTCACAATTTTATGACCTTCAAAAGGTAAATATTAAATGTCAAACCGAATGTCGACCTTTATTTTTTATAACCCCGGTCTTACGTCGGATTGTGCTGAAAGCGTTTTAGTACAATGAATAACGCAATGCGTAAAGGCTGGCGTGATTCGGCTGCGTTAATACTGCTGAATAAGAGAATTGGTGACGTGCAAAAGTGTAATCGAGGTGTTAACTACGAAGTGTTGTTGCAGACTCGGCCGAGTACTGGTTCCTTTCCGAACAGTGTGGTGTTCCCAGGCGGCGTGAATGAGGCTGCAGACGGGGGTGACCGCTGGCTGGAACTCTTTAAATCTTACGGTTTTATTGAAAAAGATTACGCCGCCTTCCATCGGGTAGGCCCTGCAACACCTCAGCTCTTTCAACCCAATCCCATACAGAGGTATAACTTTTAGTAGTTCTGACAAGTTTTGCTGTAATGAGCGAAATTTACCAGTGTAATATATTTGTTGAAAGCAAAAATAATAATTATGAATATTAATTTATTTTTGGACCAGTTTTAAATCTTCAATTCAACAGAATAACATTGTGATTTGTGTAACATTGTGATTGTGAGCACATATTTCATATAAGTATGTTACTTGACTTCAAGCTCATATCAGGCTGATCATGTATTTGATACAAAACAATATTTATAACTCGCATCATCCTTCTTGTAAGCTGTTTTAGAACCTACTTGTAGTCATAATTTTAATGCTTTTAAATTAGCTACCCTAGATTTGATTCTAACTTTAATTTATAATTTGGATTACAGTGTTTTACCTGCCATTTATATATATTTCAATATATAAATCTATACTAATATTTAAAAGCAGATGATTTTGTTTGGTTGAACATGCACGTTAATCTCAAAATTTACTGGTCAGATTTGAAATATTCAGTGTTATATAAATAATAATATGCAGAAAGACTATAGGCTATTTTTTACAACGTAATTCCTGTGAGTCAGATGTTGACTAACATTTTATTATTTACTAGAGGCCGTCTGCGACTTCGTCCGCATGGAAACCCTATGAAATTCAATTAGGAATCAATTCCGCGGGAACTCTTCGATAAAAAGTAGCCTATATGTTATTCTGAGTCTTCAGCTACCTACATACCAAATTTCATCATAATCAGTTCAGTAGTTTTTGCGTGAAAGAGTAACAAAAATCCATACTGACATACTCACAAACTTTTGCATTTATAAATTAGTAGGATTATGACCTAGAGGTTGACAAATCATAATTTAGTTTAAATATCATAAAGAAATTTGAATAAAATTGATACTATTTCAATAGGCATGTCGCTTTGAGAATAACTGCAATTCGGGAGACTTTTGAGGAGCTCGGTCTGCTGATAGGTAGTCGTGAGCAAAAAGACAAAAGATTGAATCTTTGGGCAAATTATATTTCAGGGATTGATGTCAAATACTGGCAAGGCAGGGTGAGTGTATTCAAAGGGCTATCCATCATCTTAACCATCACCTCTTCTGTGTTAACTGTCAATCATAACCATTCACACTTGGCAAGGCATAGAAAATGTTTCCTTACTAATTTTACTTTGTAAAATATTAATACACTTAACTTTAATATAACATATGTATGTACATATATAGAGACAAATCACACAGATTGATTAAGCCCCAAAGTTAGTTCAAGACTTGTTTTATAGGATATTAACTCAGTACTATATTTTTATAACAAATACACATAAATATATACCCAATGCCCAAGCCAATCAGAAAAACATAATTTTTTTAATATGACATGATGCAACTTTGTAGCAGACAGGCATGTTAAATGTTACGCCATGGAGGTTATCTTCATATTTGTATAACATTTGTAATAATTAAATTATATAGCAACAGCAAACACGTAACTTACTATTGTCCGGGGTTCTAAGCAGCTGAATTTTTATAGTATTCAAATCTTTTACAAAATTTTATTTATAAATGCTTATTTGTAACTTTATTAACTTTCTAGCGAAAATCACAGAAAATACCATGGACAAACAGACAACAGATAAAAAGAAATGTTGGGAACAGTAATAAGTCTATTTCTAATTAATATGCAGTTTTTTGTAATGGTCCAATATCATTCATTTGTACATAATGTTAACAAAATAACACCTTTTTCTCATGTAGTCATATATAAAACATTAACATTTGCAGTGTTCACTCTCTTTTCAATATATACATTATACACATTATAGTTTCTTTTTTCTTCAGATAAGTGAAGATCCATCAGAATTTTTTAACCTCTGCACTGAGGCCGGTTGCTACCCGGACATCTGGTCACTGTACTACTGGAGCAACTGGTTATCTCCGAAATACCTTCCTAAGAGATTTGACACCGCATTTTTTCTTGCTGCATTACTGACTCGCCCGGAGACCAAAAGCAACCACGAAGTTGTCAAGGTTGAGGTGAGATTTTTTTTTCTAACTGATGATTAAGTTATATAATGAGTGTTAATTTTAAAGGGCCCACATTGAAGCCTATTTTCGACAAAGATAACTTTGAGGAAAAGTTTAATAATGTAAGAGTTCCATACCCAGTGTAAAACATAACCTTATAACTGATACTGATGTCCATCTATCTGTCTTATCTGTCACCAGGCTCTATCACATTAACCATCATAGCTATCAGTTAAAATTTTCACAGATGATGTATTTCTATTGCCTTATAACATCAATAAAAACAAAATAAATCATTAAGGGAGGCTCCCATACAACAAACATTATATTTTTGCCATATTTTTATAGGCACAGAGGTCTTGCGCGATTTCAACTCACTCTTGGCCAGTTATATTTCATTTATTTCATTCATCTCACTTATATATTTTACAAAATTGTTTCAAAGTATTAACAATTATATATTTTTAACAACAGAAGGAGAATCTATTTATTTAAGAATATTTCCTTGATACAAGGAAAAATAAATATGAGTTATATAATATATTATTTTCGCTTGAAATCATTGATTCACATGTACGATATGCAAAGTATACTGCATAAAAGTTATTAATGCACAAGGAAATAAAAGTTTACTTTTTTAATAAGACCACCGCAACGTACCAAACCCATGAGCTAATTATTGTTTGTTAAACAAATATTTGAAGTAATTAGTGCTTGTCACACTTTTTCTATCAAGGTGAAATTTTTATATTTACAATAATGATAAATATGGATTTAAGACCCATAATTTACGGGATAGACTCATATTATTTTTACTAAATATTAGAAAAAGGAACTTAATTACAAACTTTCATTTAGTTTCACCTGTCCCATTGTCTGTAATCAAATCTTACAAGCCAAACCACTTCCCAGTGTCCGATGGAGCTGCAATTTGGCATGTATATTGCCCGTGATAATGCATTATTATGACAAGCGTAGCCTGATGCACCCAGGATCGGCTAGGCCCAATGAGATAACTCCGCAGTGGTATAATATGACAATAAAATCTTGTGACAATTTTTGTAAATAAAACTTGTTTTATAATTTGTTACACTCATTAATATTGATGATATGGAGTGGCGACCAATAATATTGTCATGTTATTCTGTTCCCTGGGTGAATTCACACGTACAACACTTGTGATAATTTCTTATCCTACTAATATTATAAATGCGAAAGTTTGTATGTCAGGATGTCAGGATGTCAGTATGGATGTTTGTTACTTTTTCACGCAAAAACTACTGAACCGATTACGATGAAATTTGGTATATAAGTAGCTGAAGACCCAGAATAACATATAGGCTACTTGTTATCCCGGAGTTCCCGCGGGATTGATTCCTAATTGAATTTCATAGGGTTATCATAGGGTTTCCACGCGGACGAAGTCGCGTGCGGCCTCTAGTAACTACATATATGTATATAGAATAGGATTGTAGAATTCTAAGTTGTGAGATATTGATAAGTAACTAAATAATTTTGTTCCAGTGGTCGGGTCCTTTGGAGTTAATCAAGAGACATAACAACAACGATTTAGAGCTCCCACCTCCGCAATATTACGAGTTGACCAGATTGACTTGTATCCCGGATATCAAGCAGTTAGCCGAGTTTGCCCGGGAACGAAGTGGGTACAGTGGGCATTGTTTCTATCCAGTGGCCATCAAGGCCAAAGATGGGATTATTTTTGTTTACCCAGGTAGGTATATTATCTTAAAGAATAACAGTCTGCTCAAAATGCAAAAATTCAAAGGTGTGGATACTAATTTACATTAAAGGCTCAGTCATCAAATTCATCATAAGTCTGCGCCTGTTTGATTTTTATATTCTAATTTTTATTAAGGCTTCAGTCACATGATTTGACTATGCCAGCCTGGAGAACTTCCATCTCCATTATTTAAAGAGGTTCTATACAAATAATTATTTCTTAAATTCGTGTATTCGTCACACTCTAGCAAGACGTGCAATGATGTTTGAATGTTGTTAAATACTATTATTGCATATTTCTTGATTTACCATAATTCAATAAATAGTTACACATAGAGAACTTAAAACAGTATAAAATTCCTTTGTGTGTAGTGCTAGTTATTAAACCGCGATAGAATCCGTTAAATTTGTTTCATTTCAATTACCATAATTGGTTCATCCACATCCACACTTCATGTTAAAGATGTGAAAGTATGTTTGTTTGTCCATCTTTTAAGTCAAAACGGAGCAATGGATTAATGCGATTCTTTATGTGGAGATAGTTGAAGGGCTGGAGAGTGACAAAGTTTATTCTTTTTTATTCCTCTTTCCCCAAATTTGACGCGAGTGATGCCGCGGTCAAAAGCTTGTTTTATATAATATATAATCTTAAATTTATTTTGCAGGTGACCAGTTGTATCCAACAAAAGTAGATTATCATACCGATGAGATCATCTTAAATGATAAGACTTTAGAGGAACTCAGAAAAGAGAGTGATATCATTCACAGAGTAGAAAAATCTTTCTCTGGACCCAAAAAATGGGTGCTTTTTACAAAGAATTGCAAACAAAATAACCATATAGATATGGGCGAAAATCCCCGTGTGGAATCCAAAGTATAAATTCTGATATCATTTTGAATACATGCCTTATCACTTGGCCTTACTAGAAGTACAAAACCAATCAACTTAGCTGTATTTGGGTAGTTTTACTATTAAATAGGAAGTCAAGATGGCGGGCTCGAGTCACTCGTGGCCGAACAGCCAGGACGACTACGAACTATTAGAGGTGATTGGAGTAGGCGCCACGGCCGTGGTACACGCTGCCTACTGTGCGCCACGTGGGGAGAAGTGCGCCATCAAGAGAATAAACCTTGAAAAGTGGAATACTTCTATGGACGAACTGTTGAAAGAAATTCAAGCGATGTCCAGCTGCAACCACGAGAACGTGGTCACATATTACACCAGTTTCGTGGTCAAAGAAGAACTGTGGCTGGTCTTGCGGTTGTTGGAGGGTGGTAGTCTTCTCGACATCATCAAACACAAGATGAGGATTTCCAACTGCAAACACGGTGTTTTTGACGAGGCCACCATTGCAACCGTCTTAAAGGAAGTCCTTAAAGGACTTGAGTATTTTCACCAGAATGGTCAGATACACAGGGATATAAAAGCTGGAAATATTCTTCTCGGAGATGACGGAATCGTTCAAATCGCAGATTTTGGAGTGTCCGCCTGGCTCGCCACGGGCCGTGATCTATCTAGACAGAAGGTTCGTCACACCTTTGTCGGCACTCCATGCTGGATGGCGCCAGAAGTCATGGAACAAAACCACGGATACGATTTCAAAGCGGATATCTGGTCTTTCGGAATCACCGCTATAGAAATGGCGACCGGAACGGCTCCTTATCACAAGTACCCCCCGATGAAAGTCCTGATGCTAACTCTTCAGAACGATCCGCCCACGCTGGACACTGGAGCGGAGGAAAAAGACCAATACAAAGCCTACGGGAAGACATTCAGGAAGATGATATCGGAGTGTCTCCAGAAGGACCCTACAAAAAGACCGTCTTCAACAGAGCTGCTGAAGCACTCATTCTTCAAGAAGGCGAAGGATCGCAAGTACCTCGTGCAGACCTTGGTGTCGATCGGGCCCAGCATGGAGACCAGGGTGCACAAGGCTAGCAAGCGCCAGCCCGGCGCCTCCGGGCGCCTGCACCGCATGGAGACCGGCGAATGGGTCTGGGAGAGCGACGAGGACGACGAGGAGGAGGAGGGCGCCGCCGACCGCCCCATGAACCAGCTGCTGCGTGCCGACTCCTCCGACAGCGACAGCGAGGACGAGCCGCGCGCCGACTTCACCATCGGCTCCCTCGACGCCGAAGACGCGCCGCAAATCAACCTGGTCCTGCGCATGCGCAATGCTAAAAAAGAGCTGAACGATATTCGGTTCGAATTCGCGGCGGGAAGGGATTCCGCCGACGGAATCGCCACAGAACTTGTAGGCGCGGGACTAGTCGAGAGTCGAGATTCGCAAGCGATCGCCCACAACCTTCAGCAGCTGGTGGACGCCCACCTGTTCCCGTCGGGGGCGAGCCCGAGCCCGCGTTCGCGTACGTTCCGGCTGGAGTCCGCCGACCCCGCGGAGCCGGGAGACGAGACCGGGCTCGTGGGCTTCGCTCAGATCTCGATCGTCGACTAGTCGCCGCTATCCCGGACAATAATATTAGTAGAACCGGCTCCTGGCCGCTATTTTAATCTGTAGTATAAAAAAAACTAGCTGGCTCGTATTTATCGATGTGAATTTGCATCACGTGCTAAATAGTTATGCGATTCACGAAATAGCTATATTCTTACAAAATTAAATTTTGTATTCTGATTCCTATAGACACATTTTAAGTTTCTTAAAAGTTATATCGTTTACGCATTCGATTCCATTTGGAATAATTATCTTAGTGACTCCAATGCGATAACTAAAAATAAGCCGGCTCCTATACGCTATTATTATGTTACATTTAGGTACATACCTATATAATCTATGGGTGGATATGGAATTTTCTTAGTTTTATTGTTTGTAAGCTCAAGTGGATGTATAATTTACATGACTACGGCCGAATCTGAATTTATATGTATTTTTATATGTTAGTGTCGCGTTAATTCCCCGCTTTACATATTTAGACACTACAATTCGCACAGGGATCTGTCATACCTCATACAAATTATAAATGAAATAGAATCAATAAAATCTTTATAATCGTATACTTAAAAGATGTCCATCAATTGTCATTCCTCTCGGATGATAGAATTAATGTTTCCTTAATTGCAGTTAATTTTCATTAGTTCCTAGGTTATACAAAACTATTTAATATATTGAGTCGAATAAAAAACAAATTGTCCAATATGTGAACATACAGTTAGATATATGAATAACGATTATTATTAACCAAGTCTGCTGGACATATATGTATAAAAAACCGAATTTCCATGTTCAATTATTATTCGATTTGGTATCTGTAAATTTAAAGATTCTCTGATCGAATGCTTAAAGTGTTGCGCCGGCGTCGTCACGCAGTCTCACGTCACTAGACCGACATCTGCGATGTGTTATGTTACGATAAGAGTTGTAATTAATAATGTTCCGTATACTGCTCGCTTTTCAAAAATATTTTTTTTTTATTGTTATTATGTTAACTCTTTATGTCATACGGAATACACTATACTAATAAGTATGGCATAAATATGTATGCATATTCATGCTGCAAATTAAATGATGATAACATTATAACTAAACTGTACACATTTTCCTAGTAGTATTCAATGAAATCGGTTAATTTTTTAATTCCCAAACGACACGTACGCTTAATTTCACAGGGATTCCTAAAGTTCCATGTTTTGACATATGTTTTAGTTAAAAATTGGCCAATACCATTTTCTAAGTCTATACATATTTAAAAATATAATTTAGATATGTACTTAATAAATAATCATCTTTGATAATGATACAGTAGATACACAATTTAATTTTTTACATTTGAAAATATATATGATCGTTAATATGAGTTTGTATACTGATTGAAGTTAAAAACTGAGTTTGCATATCTAAGTGTAGTGCCATACCGTCGACCCACGGCGCCGGCCTCACCAGCAGTGTCCAGACGACCTAATAATTATACTTATGTTGTTATTGTTTGTTGCTTATTTTGGAAGGAATTTTTAAATTAATAAAATATGAAATTAATTTCGGCAAGATGTTTTATTTATTATCCGTAACTCTCATCTCACCACGTGATTTTAGTACCTAGACTATTGCATAAAAAATTGAAAATATTTATTTTGCGCATTTTACACATACAGAAAAAAAAACATAACAAAAAACTATACAAGAGAGAAAAAAAAGTGTACAAAAAAAATATAGTGCGCACACTGTTTTCAAATATGACAAAAGAATGCCACCAAAAAGGAAACAAAATGAACAAGATTTAAAGTTTTTAGAAAAAAAAACGCATAGTCATATAAATATTTTTGACTACATTACATCACATGACTCATTTGTTCATTTGAAATGAGAACACTCATGAATAAAAAAATGAAATCTCCCACATTTCACTTCAATATTTTTCTGGTAGGTAGCTAATAGGATTTTTAGTTCTACCAAAACATTGATTTTTTCAATAAAAATATCATTTTTGTGCTCGGACCTTTGACTGACCATTTTTTTTTTGAGATACTTCATGAATATTATAATTCGTAAACTCTTATATACCTACCAGTCTTTAAAATCATAATTAAATGATATAAAGTCGCAATGAAACTTTGTTACAATCCGACAAACTACTAGGAAATAATAAGTGAAGAAGAGGTCTTTCGTTTGTCCATGGTTTGCCCACTAGAAATATTACAGCATTGACAAAAATATAGTCATCTCACTTATACTCGTAGATTTTATACATGCTGTCTCGTTTCTACACTCTTCGGGTGCGCAAGCGCTAGCCAGCGCTCACTTCCGGCCAGGAAATTGTGTGTGAATGCGGAAGTGTTAACTAATACATACGAAATAAGGGTATAGCTATTTCACTAACGCATTGAGTACCAGAACTCCTCGCAGTTTATGCAAACCTGGTACCTAATTTGAAAATTCATGAATTATGGCGTTTGTTCTCAATATTTTTACCTATAAAATAGTGAGAAGTATTTGTTTTCTCCTTTGTTTAAAAATTAGCGTGTAATATTTTTGTTTTTTTTTAGTTCAACCAAAATAATAAATTTTATTATTATATGAATGTATACATAATAACATATTATTATTTAGAGTTTCACTAGTTCCACTTGTTCTATAACATTAAAGCTTAGTCGTAGAATAAATGTACAAAAAAGTAAACTAATTGCATTCTAGCAACCTAAAGCATCTGTCACGTTTCTTAATCTCCATTGCACCAAAAAGCACACAATTAGCGACACAAGTCTAGCGACTCTTGGCTCCTTTGTATAGTAATTCCCTTTGTTTGAGCTTCATTTTAAATATATATATTCTCGTTTTCAAAGTTTGGTCAGTTGAATTCATATTTCTGATGTAGGTAGATTTTTTAATAAATTTTCATAAGTAGAATTTTACCAAATTTGCCCTGTTTTCATAATTATTTGGGCCTTGCTGACTAAGTTGAGACCCTTATTAAGATCTTACACAGTGTGAACACTCCCATATGTCAGATATTGTCGGTTTCAAACAGATATAACTTTGGAGTCGTCCCGGATTTGTTGTATGAACCAGTCATATAAAAAAACCAAACTCTAATACCATATATTTTTCTGGATTTTAACACTTCGCTTTTGTAATTGATTCAGGGTGTTTCCTAGAGTTGAGCTTCATCAGCTCGGTCGCTTGAATATTTAAGACCAGGTCGCTAAGCGAAGGCTTAATCAGTCAAACCTCTGAGATAAGTTTAAAATAACTGGAGGCCCAGATTGGATGTAAGTTACATATTTGTTTGTCAAGAGAGCGCTCGGACAAATTTTGATCAGCGTACAAGATTTTTTTTTAATACCTTTACCTAAAGTTTTAATAAGATTTATAAATAAAGTTTTAATAAGTTTATTATATTGTGTTAGATCATCTATAATTGTAGAAACTTCCAAATAAATTTTTTAATTTCTTTATTCTGCTTTTATTTATTCCCTTTAGTGAAATAAGAGTATTTCAATATAAAAACGTCATATTATATCTTATATATTAAGGGATCAGTATATATTAAGAAAAGGATTGGCAAAAAAATGTCTTGAAAATCTGAAGCTCAATTTATTTTATTAAAATGCGTTATTTATAAAATAAATTAACTTACAATTGTTAACAATTTAACGGTGTCACTAATGCTCCAGTTCATTTAATTTTCTATTATTGAAACGCGCTTACTTATTCTAAACACTCAATCTAGTAAGGCATTACCCATTCTCAAATATTTTTTTTTATTCCAGTGATAAATCCATAAGTTTTTTTTTAATACATAACGTAAACTTTACATTTTAATTAATCGATTTTATAAATTACATTTTAGAAAAGGTTTTAAACGAAAAAACATTCAAATTTACACCAATTCCTTCATTTGGACTTATTTCTTATTTGATCACTAAATTTGGGACAGTGAAGAATTAAGAAACCACAAACAACTTATTCTAATTGACATTTCAAGAGTCAAAGAATAAAATAGAATCGATTTTGCGCATTTTATTGTTTAATAATAATGATTATTATGACTAGTTAAAATTCCAGGATGGCACATAATGTTTGTCCGTGCTCAAATTTAATAATAAAAGCGAGAGATCTTAAACTGTGCATCAAAATATATTATTATCCTTAAAACCTAGAAACAGAAAATATTAACTATATTGAACCTTAAAACACAAATATAGATAATTATAATATTTTTTTCAAATAAATAATATTCAATGACTGAATGATCGTGAAGCAATGAGGGTTTTCTGAAATAGTCTGCATGAAATGGCAGCACTGTAGACTCGACAATCAACTGTCAAAATACATACACTATTTGCATTTCCGACAATTTTGTTTTATTTTTTCTGAATATTAACAAAGAAATATTGTTTTCTTATATTCCAGTGTAGTGCAGTGTCAATGTGTGCAAATATTTGTGCCTCTACTGAAAATTGACGCCAAGCTCAATTTTATTCCGATCGTAATCAATAAATCGTACAATTCTTCGTTCTGTTTGGACCTGGCGCATACAAAGCGCAGTCTAGTGGCAGAAAAAGCATCGAAAACCCTCTGATGAATAATGAATGAATTGTCAATCTGACAGCCAAAATAGTTAACGAAAAATAAGATCTATTTGGAAGACTAAAATCTTGAGTGGAATGTAACAAAATATAGATTTAATTAAAATAGAGATTCTGTTGCATCACAGTTTTTATAGTAACATAATAGGATTAGTTTTCAAATGTAAACCTAAATTAAGTATAAATATAAAAATAAAACATTTTGTGCTATAGATACCTACTAAAATTGTGTTATAAATTCGAGTGTCAAATACGTGTAAAAATAACTAAAAGCAGCTATAACAAGATTGTGCGAGAAATAACGTTAAGCTTAGATATAATTGTACTGTCATAGTTGTAAAAGCGTATTTATAGTGACTTATTCTAGTCGTATCTTACATTAATGAAAAATCGCTTGGAATAACAAACTGTCCGTCCGTTCTGCCTGTGCATCCATACTTATAATATAAAGGCGAAAGTCTGTCTGTTCCGCTTTCACAGCTAAACCGCTGAACCTATTTAAATGAAATTTAGTACGTATACAGTTAAAAACTCGTATTCAAAGGTAGGTTATTTATTATTTAAAAAAACGACCTCCAGTATACTAAAATGGGGGGGTAAAAGTTTGTAAGTTAAACCTACACTATTCTACGCTGAGCTAGTTTGTATATAATATCACTTCAAATACTTATAATCTGCAAACCAAATTTAATTTCGATTTTATCGCTTGAAGCATAACATTAGTATTGCAATACAACTCCTGAGGTAAGTCCGGCTCTGTACATTAGTATTTTTTTTTCCTGATTTTCTATTTTTGTGCACTACGGAGTTAAAATACATTCATACTCTATGCATATTGCGTCATCCGTATCAATATATATCTCAATACCTATAAATTTGTGCTAAGATTATATAAAAAGCAACAAAAAAATACATACACTAAAATTTGTCACTTGGTTGTTATGTAAAAATTAAGTACTTCTATCGGAATTCGAGAGTTTGTTATTCCAACCATAAAAACTACATAATTGAGTCTATACTAATAACAAATGAATCTATCAAAAAGTGCCAGAAAATTTGACACTTCGGAGTCGCAGTCGGGTTTCCCGGGTCTCGGCACATGAGTGTGGCATCACAAGTGACATTGATCAAATAATCGTTTTTAAGTACGTTCACATTTTATAGTTCAATCTCTGTCACTCTATATTGTACATTCTGTACAATATATTTACTCTTAACGTCGTGCATAACTAAAATAAATCAATTAAACAATATTACACGTGATAAACTTATTGATCACAATGTCACTTGTTTCGCCATACAACTGAAGTCGAAATTACGTAGCGTATCAAATCTAAAAGCGCGTACGATCGTTCAGCGCCATCTAGTATTCACAGGTCACACTATTTAATATGTTATCCGCAACGGAAACGTCGGGAAGTCATTTCGGCGATGCCGAAGCGACGTCTGAATTTGGACGTCGGATCGACGCGGGCGAATCAGAACAGCTCGACCATCTTCCGTCTCAGGTATTCCTTGAGGGGGGCGTAGTAATGGCGGCGGAGGGCGACGAACTCCGGCTTGTGTTTGAGGGATTTGAAGAGAGGCCAGTCAGTCTCGAAGACTAGCAACGCCAGGAGAGCCAGAGAGAGCCACACGAAAAGGAAGGAGGGGACGAAGGCTCGGAGGAGGCTGAAGGGGCGGGGCGGGGGCTGCAGCGCGGGGGGGAGCCGCGACCACTCCTCGGGGGGCGCAGCCGCCGCCTGCGTGGCGCCCGACTCCGACGACGAGTGCTCGAACGAGTCCCGCAGGCTGTATTCTGGGGCCGCGCAACCTACTAAACAAAAAATTGATTAATTATACGAATTCACATTTTCTTCGAAATAATGTTATCTTTTTTTTATATCTTGATAAACCAATTTAATTTTTAATGTAAAATATATATAATTCACAACAAAACCGTAACTTATCCTACACAAAAAAATATGGCAAATGTGCTTCTCTGGCTGTACTACTTTACCCCAAGCCAAGGATCGCGAGACTGGAAGGCCGCGTTTAGAAAAAATACCTGTTTCAAACCTTTTTTTTATATCAGAGGGAGGCATACGAGCAGGCGAGTTACGAGATGTTAAGTGATCACCGCCGCCCATAGACAATTGCAACACCCTTTATAGACTTTTACAATCTGTGCGGGAAGACAAGCAGCCGGCATTACTACTACATCTTTCTTTCACTCCCAAAGAAGACAAAATTTTAAGCAACATGAAGAAAAAGTTACAAGTAGTTCAGCATACATTGCGGTTTCGGTTCCTCTTGCACCGGGCGCAGGTGGTCGCAGCACGCCAGGGCGATGTCCACTGCGGGGCCGCTGAGCAGGCAGCCGCCGTTGCACGCTTCCGATGCTAATATCCCGCTCTCTTCCAGAGGCGCGCTGTGAGTCGACCTAGGAAGGCTACTGTAGCCTGAAACAGTTACTAATTTATTATTGATCACAATTGGCGATGTCCGAAATTCTAAGTAGGAGTAACATTCCTAATTATCAGAAAGTTATTACATTTTTGAGGTGCAAAACTGCTCGAGTTTCTTTCGGCATTTCTTCTCAACAGTGCTCATTCCGAAGTGCTGGTAATCTGTAGCGTAATTAACATAAAATATATTTTTTTTCAATACTGACGTGATAAAGTGTATTTGAAGATCTAATTTCTAAATAAAGACTTTGATTTTTTTTTTCGAATAATTATATTGAAATTAATTCTTTTAAAAACCAACCGTCATACCATTTAGTATACACCATAGAAAGGAGCCATAGTAATGACACGTGCTAAACTATGCCATTCACAAACCATGCACCATTTGCTTCAAAATTATTTACAAATAATTAATTTTCTTCAGTGATTTTATTTATTTTATTAACTGAAATTAACGCCGACAATACACACAATTACAACCATGCAATTAATATTTATAATCAATAACACACACATACACACTTTAAACATAAACAATAGTATTTTAAATAGATGTTATTACAGTTTACTTTTTTCCATTTATGTTTTGCGGCCAAAAACACATTTTAGTCATAAATACGTATATTAAAACAGAAAACAAATTTATGTTTACTTAGATGTTTTTTTCATAATGGCAATAAAACTTTTTAAAGCTTTGTCAGTACAAGATTACTGGCCATCAAGAAAAATAAAGAACTTTTTTCATCAAAACTAATTATTTTTAAACATTGCCAACCACAGACAATCGTGCACATACAATGCTCGCAAAATAACTTATAAAGTTTTAATTTTAATAACTTATTAAGTGTGTACATACACTCTTCACCACTATTTTGTCGTAGGACAAAAATTAAGTATAAAGTATAGGGCCCTTATCCAAAAAAATTTGAAAAATAAACAATAAGTAGCAACATCAAAACGTAAGTACCAAAATCACCAGTCATAGGAGTGGAGGGGGTCGCGGGCACGCTCGACGCCTTGCGCTTGCCGCCGCCCTCCTCCTGACAAACATTAAGTAAATAAATAAATAATTTATATTTAGGAAAATTTTACAGGCATTTTTGAAATACATATAAAGGTGTCAGCTAAAATCTTAGGTATTAAACTTATAGAAAAATAATTTTTCCTGTAGTTGTAGCTTGAATGTCGAAACTTGAATGTGTTTGACTTCAATGCCATAATCCATAAGCAACAATGAAGTCTACTGAAATCGCTCGATTGTTCAGCCGAACGTTAATTTTTCCATATAAAGATTTACAGCAACATGACGATTTTTAACAACTGACAAAAGTCCAAAAATGTGTAAATCTTCAGTAGTCACCAGGTGGCAAGTGGTCACCGTTGCCTGTAGCATACCTGTGAGTCTCTGGGCGCCAGCAGGCCGTCTCTCTCCAGGATCTCGCGCTCGGTGCGGCCCACGTACTTGAACTTGGTGCCCCACGAGAACAGGCCACCGCCAGAGTACACGCACGCCTCCGACGATGACGACAGCCTGTGATCATTTATTCCTAAAGTAAGTTCGAAACTTGTGTTGTGTGAGTGAATTCACAGTAACGTATTGGACACACTTGCACTTTCTGCAATGTTAACTATGTTAAATAAATAAAAAAATTATAATAACAAAGAAAATATCCAAGAAGCATATTACCAAAAACGATTTTTCCAACGTAACCTGACAGGTGATCGAACAGGCTCATACCACTACGAAAAAATAATATTATAATGATTTTCACGGGTCACTGTCACTCCGTAAACGTCATTTTTGTTTTTGTAATAAAATAAAGCACTTATCAGAAATTATTCGAAACCTAAACAAACATCTATAGGTTGCAGTGACCACTCCCCATCAGGCTGTATGACTATTTGGCTACTTATTATATAATAAGTATAATCTCACGTGAAGAACAGCATCTGCTCAATGGCGCAGCACCACACGTGCCTGCACGCGGCTCCGGTCGGACATTTGAACCCCACTGTGTGTTTCTTCTGGAAAACGAAACAAAAATACATTGTACGAAATTTTTTTAATCGGGACAGGGGACACCAAAACGATTTTTTTTTATGTCAGAGGGAGGCAAACGAGCAGGCGGGTCACGAGATGTTAAGTGATCACCGCCGCCCATAGACGGCGCAACACCCGCGGGGTTACAGAAGCGTTGCCGGCCTGTAAAAAACCTCCGCCCTCCCCGGGAGGGCGGAGAAGTTGGACCCCCGGCTCTGTCACTCACCGGACGGAGCATGACGGCGGATAACCGCCATTCAGGCGTCGGTCTTCTGTGGGAGTGTGTTTTTAAATGTGTATCTGTCTTGTTGTCGTGGATATTGTCAAATATTGAATAATAGATAATTATTAAATATGAAAAAATATTATATTTAACTAGCTTTTGCCCGCGGCTTCTTTCTCTCATATTTATTTTATTATAATTTTATTTTGTAGGTACCAGCTGAAATCAGCGCTACCGCTTTTACCGATCTAGTGGTCAAGGCGTATGCCTTGTGACCCGGAGGTCATGGGTTAGAATCCCACTGGAGGTAACTGTGTGTATTATTTGTAGTCTGGTAAGGATTGCCAGCCTGAATTATCTGATTACTCGAAAGAAAGATGATTCCGTACTTCGGAAAGCACGTTTAGCTGTGGGTCCCAAACACCATCTAGCGTTTATTTAGACCTATCCTAGGATTCGTTACGGTTTGCTCTTTTTTTGCTGGTTTTTTTTTTACTCAATCCTTTGGGTTGGAGTAAAAAAATAAAACAGTTACCTCACCAAATCTTCTAGTTTAAGTAGCGAACCCCAGGCTTTGCAGTGTTACTACTGAGGATGCACCCGGATACCGCTTGGATAAGACTGAGAGACTTAGGTGAGGTGGTGACCCCTTTGGCCTACTTCTTATTTTACAGCTAACATAAATGGCATGTTGTTTTGCCGAATAAAACCATTATTTTTGTCTTTACCTCAGGATAGTTGAGATGCACTATAAACATTCTGCCCTCAAAATTGATCTTGTGGACCTCGGACCACTTGAAGTGGTGCGTCTTCCGGCTGCCCTGGAACGTCAGGATGCCGCTGTGGTTGATGCCCAGGTATAACTGGTTGCCGCGGTGGTCCTGATGTGGGAATGGAGAAAATATGTACTAATAAGCCTAAGCGAAAATATTTTGTATGTTTGATAATTTTTGATTCTTTCAACGATATAAAAATTTGCATTTTAACCAAACTGGCTAAGCACTTAAATAAAACGGTAAAAATCACGTGGTATCGGAGACGCCTTAAATATTTATTATATTTTGGTTTTTGTATTTGTTATTGTATAGATGGTTCCATACCATTACGGAACCATCCATGGGTGAGTATGACTCGCACTTGGCCGGTGTTTTAGGTTCATAAGATACTAGCCGACCCGTGCCCATTTCGTTGGGCGTTAAAAATAGCCTATAGCACTCCTGAATCGTGTAGCTTTCTGATCGTCAAAGAATATTTATAATCAGTTCAGTATTTCCAAAGATTAGCTCTCACAAAAAAACAAAGTTATATACTTTACCTCTTTATAATATTAGTATAGATTAATATTATTACCTTGACAGGGTGCGGGTCAACCCCGTATGTGTCAAGCTGGCAGGCGATCTTGAGGAAGGCGCGCTCGGCCTCCTGCGTGCTCATGCCCTGCACCCCGCCGCCGCCCCCCGGCGTGCCCTCCACTGGCTCTCTGTGCAGTTCCTGTGGTGGGCATATACTTCAGTAAAACTGTGATTTAACTATGTTCTGTTTTATATAAGAGGGAAGCAATCGAGCAGACGGGCCACGTGATGTTAAGTGATCACATAGACCACTGCAACACCCGCGGGGTCACAGAAGCGTTGCCGACCTATAAAAGCCCAAATAAAGCCTCCCTTAATGGGGAGAGCGGGGAAGTTGGGCCTCCAGCTCTCCCACTTACTGGACAGAGCATGGCGGCTGATAGCCGCCATTCAGGCGATTTTTTTTCACAATACAATTAAATAAAAAATACCCCAACACAATATAACAAAACACACGTTTTAAGTAGAGGTCAGGTACATTGACCAATACACCAAGGAGGTCGTCTGACCTAACTGTAACTGACCTGTATTCTAGCCTCAATGGCGTCCGTCTGTCTCAAGAGCAGCCGCATCTCGCTCACATAGTTACCCACGTGGATGTTAGGGTCATAATCCCCCAATTCAACTGAAACAAACGAATATCAGTATCATCAGTATGTCAGGGGTATCATGTCTTTGTTCCTTACGGGGTGGGCAGAATTCAGAACTGCAAGAATCGAAGTCCATTAGCTGGTCCATGGATAAATGGTGTATTGTAGATTCAGATATAGTAGCATCTCCCAAAGTCGGCGATAACGCCCCCTTCTAGGCGCAGCAGGCCTAAAGAGGGGTAAGAGACCCAGAAAAAAAATGGGGGTGTTGTGTAGAATAGTGGTATTTAAGTAGGTGAAAAAAGGGGGGCGCTAAAAAATAATTTATTGTCAAAGTGCACACACAAAATAAGTTTGGAAACCCCTGAGATATAGTAACAGGTAGCTAGCCTATTCATTGCCTATGAGGAGAATTCCATTTTAACCCCTTTAACTAAACAAAGTTTTACAAATTGTGTGGGAACATTAACAGCTGGCTTAGACAACTCTTCAGTTCCCAGACCAGCATAGAAATAAATAATGATTATACATATTTTAAAGTTATATCTATATAAAGAGATATAATTTAAGTCTAATGCATGTTGTCTTAACCTTAGACCATATATTATTAGTCTTAATCAACTAATGGCAAAATTACTTAACACAGATTATAGATTTTTAATGATTGACAATGCCTATAAAAACTTATGTACAACACAACAAAAATTGAAACATAATCAAAGCATACACATTTTGATTTTATATTAAACACTGGTTTCTCAGTCGTCTCTCACACTACATCCCAACAATAAAAATAATTATAAATATTTTAAATAATTGCAGGCAAGACAAATTGGTAGATACAACGATGTCTCGTAGATTGGTTTGTCCCGCCTGCAATTATTTAAAATATATACAAAACTTGTTTTCCCCTTTTCAGTGAGTCATTAGCATTTGCAGTCGGGTTTTTTAAAATAATTATTTTTATTTTAGACTTTTAAGTATGAAACGTCTAATAAATAAATAAATAACCCTCCTTCTGCCGATGTCGGGTAAAAACAACAAGATATATATTTATATTTAGAATCGCTATTGAAATCCCTTGATTTTGATACCCCACTCATGGGTTTAGAGGGAAAAAATTATCATCCTCACTTTGTAATGTTATGAAATCGCCATTTTGCATTTTTTTATATTTTTTATGTACCCAGTGTCACTCGCACTGTCATGACGAATCCAATGATACCTCATATGTTTAAATCCATCAAGCCATTTAGGCTCTAGGAGGGAACATAGAAATTTACATACATAAAAAAAATACATACATACATATATACGCCCGAAAAACATACTCCTCCTGCCGCAGTCTGGTAAAAAATTATATCAATCCATCAATCTTAATATTGATACTATGAATTATTCATAGCACTCATTCATCACAGAACATGTGTGGAGCATAAAAACTTACTTTGAATGATAAGTGCCCCCAACATGGCTGCCTCATTCGCTGTGCAATACAGCCTCCCATGAAGAAGATCCCTCTTTAATTGAAGGTATATTTGGAACCTTGTCACATCCTCCTTTAGCAACAGTGGATTTGGCGGATAGAACTTAACTCGAAAACTAAATAATATGGGTGAGGCATCTGTAACAATTTTAATGTTATAATAATTTATAAAGCTGAAATTTATTCATAATTATTTTATTAATTTAATGGTTAAATTATGCACAAACACTAACCTTTGACTTGCTTCAGTATTAATTTGGCCATGTGCAGCCAGTGCTGAAAAAAAATATTATATGTGTGAAAAATAAACTTATCATTTAATTTTGTCTATGACCAAAAATCTTAACAAAAAATTTCTTATGAAACAGTTTAAAAGAGTACCCATACATATATACTACTATGATTAAAACTTATAAAATAACTAGCTTTATTATTTATTAGCTTTTTCCCACGGCTAGATCTTGTTAATCCATAACTTAATATAATGATACCATAATAGAAGTGATAATATAAAAATTTGCAATAAATTCTTAGCTTACCCTCTGACTGCCTGCATCTACATATCTTAGCCCAAAATAGTCCGTCTCAGTGAGATTAAGCTGCTGGCATACATGTTCCAAGAGGTATTTACCTTTATAACTTGGCTGTAAAAAACATAATTTATTCCAATTACGCAGTCTACAGTTTTAAAGGTTTTATAATTGGAAAATTTTAAATGGTTTTGCAATCAAGAGTGTAACTGTAGACTGTGTTATTTGAATCATATATTATCATACCAAATCATATATCTTTAATATGTATAAAACACTTTGAAGAAAGTACTTGCTAAACTATGTACAGAATAAAGTGAACTTGAAAAGATTAAAGACATGATTAATATTATCACAGGGACACTAGATTTAAGAATTTGGAAATTTAATGATAGAAATTTTTAAAATTTTAAATAATACAAATCTGTATAATTTTATTAAAGAAAAAGTATAGATAAAAATAATGTTAATAAAATATTTATAAAACTATAATAGCAATTACAAAAATATAAAAAATTACATGTTGATATTTTTCAACCCAAATAAGCAGAATTGACTCTACTAGAATTTAGCAATTACTTACATGAAATTCACATTCCAAAATCTCAGTATCCTCTAATAACCGCACTGTGCATTTATAAACAATATCTCCGCGACTCTTAAACATACTGTTTAAATTAGAGGTACATATGATAAATTATTAATTTAGATAAAGAATTATGAATTAGGCGAAGTATAAAAGTGTTTACATTGTTTTGAAATTTCGATTGTTTGGAAAATCGAAATGATTTTTGAGAAATGTTATCACTTCGTGTGTTTGACTTTTTTTTTTTGTTGATTCCCTCCCTTGATTCCTTTGCTTTATTGAGGAGGCAAAGAGCACTATAAGTCCATACAGCCAAATCTTTGTCAAATATATTTTTAAAAGTGGCTAATATCCACTGAAAAAGAAGGCAGAAGCCAAGTGAATTGTAGATTTTAAAACATCATGCCTATGCATATGCATATAGCCTAGTCTTGATTATAAATACACATTCAAAATGTAATTTAGTAAAGTCTAATCTTTCCATGAAAGTATTTGTCTCAAATTCATATAGAGGTTTAAAAAGTATGCAGGATTGGAAAGGAGTTCCTGAAACGAGCGCGGGATTGCTTCAGAAGAATAGTAAATCTGTAAGGCGGCCGAGTAGCACAATTCTTTGCTAAGAGAAATTTACACATTCAAAGAACAAATGATGCAGTTTGATCTGCAATATTGCAGCAAGACAGACTGGCTGGGTATGACATATTTCATATGACGTTATCGTTCGGAAATAAAAAATACCTAACGGATTAAAGAATGAACACAATTTAAAAGGGTTAAAGTTAATACTCACAGAATTTTAAAATAGGAAAAATATTTTCCTAAATTCTACATTTATTTAATCTAAATATTATTGCATAAACAAAAACAAAACGTAAATGACAACACTTGAGCCAACAGGCAATGGAGTCATTTCCGCTGATGTATTGCTATTACTATAAAATAATCCATAATTATATGGAAACATTTCACATTTTCAATTTGAGAAAAAATTTAATACAATTAATTTAAACATTCATAGGATAAGGAAAATTATTGCTCATATGATTGATCATAAATAATAGTAACTAATAGCTATTAAGAAAAAGACAATTATATATTAGAAGCTTTACTTAACATTTCGAGCTTTCATATTTTATATTTTACAAAGGAAGATAAATAATTAATTATTGAGATTTAGTGTGTTAAGTACCTATTTGATAATAGAATTGCTGTTTAATGTTTTCGTATTCTATGTGCCAAAATGTACTTTTCTACCAAATCTTATATAATTCTTGACGATGTTATTATTAATATTAACAAATTATAAATATAATAAATAATGCATTAAAAAAAATTACATAGAAAAATACAAACAAATATGATGTAATAATAGAATAATAATGTTTTTGGTAATTTGTACAAGAACGTATGAGCACCCTGACAACCGGAAATGACTCTACTTCTTCCATGTGAAAGAAATACCATTTCTCGTTCATTCTGTTGGAGTCTTTCTCGGATATTACACGCTGACTGTAATCCGTGGTGAGTGTCCGCAGGATTTGTTAAGTGCAGTGTTAAGTGTCATCTATTTCTCAGTAACTTTTAATAGTGTTAGTATTTCTTTATTCTTTATGTAATTTAAAAACTCTAGTAAAGTAATAATTGCGATCATGGTGTATGTAGTCAATGATAAAGTGTAACTTAAAACCGTTCTACAAACTTCATACCTAATTATCTAATTAAATATAATGTAGAACTTCTTTTGTTCCCTATAAATGTAATTATGTGCATCAGTATCAACAAGATTCTATTTTCAAAAATTGCACGATGTGCTTACGCGTCACGATGCACGGGCCGGCCAGCATCTTGGTCGATACTTACCACGTGGTGAATGATGTACATGTTTTCCGTATTTCTAAGTTATTATAACTTATTTTAAGTTAAATTCCTGTTTAAAATTTCAATGGTACATCAAATTTATCATATTTCTAAATTATTGCATCCATTTGTCGTAATGGCTGACGTCCATTGTGAAATGTCAAGATAGGGCGAGGCGGCCATGCGGCAGCCATATTGCCGGCTGCACAGTACATGAGGCGAATGTGACCTTGTTCTCGCCGGTGTTTTGTGTAATTTCTAATCAAAACAATTTTATATATATTATTTATTTCTTTGTTTTAGACTAACCAAAAATGGGCAAAGAAAAGACTCATATTAACATTGTCGTCATTGGACACGTCGACTCCGGCAAGTCCACAACTACCGGTCATTTGATCTACAAATGCGGTGGTATCGACAAACGTACCATCGAGAAGTTCGAGAAGGAGGCCCAAGAAATGGGCAAAGGTTCCTTCAAATACGCCTGGGTATTGGACAAACTGAAGGCTGAGCGTGAGCGTGGTATCACTATTGATATCGCCCTGTGGAAGTTCGAGACCAGCAAATACTATGTCACCATCATCGATGCTCCTGGACACAGAGATTTTATTAAAAACATGATCACGGGAACTTCCCAGGCTGACTGCGCCGTGTTGATCGTTGCTGCCGGTACTGGAGAGTTCGAAGCTGGTATCTCGAAGAACGGCCAGACCCGTGAGCACGCCCTGCTCGCCTTCACCCTGGGTGTCAAGCAGCTGATTGTTGGTGTCAACAAAATGGACTCCACTGAGCCACCATACAGCGAATCACGTTTCGAGGAAATCAAGAAAGAAGTCTCCTCATACATCAAGAAAATTGGATACAACCCAGCTGCTGTCGCTTTCGTACCCATTTCTGGCTGGCACGGAGACAACATGTTGGAGCCATCCACCAAAATGCCTTGGTTCAAGGGATGGAATGTTGAGCGCAAAGAGGGTAAGGCTGAAGGTAAGTGCCTCATTGAGGCCTTGGACGCCATCCTGCCCCCTGCCCGTCCTACAGACAAGGCCCTGCGTCTTCCCCTGCAAGATGTCTATAAAATCGGTGGTATTGGAACGGTGCCTGTAGGCAGAGTTGAAACTGGAATCCTCAAGCCTGGTACAATTGTTGTATTCGCACCAGCCAACATTACCACTGAAGTTAAGTCTGTGGAGATGCACCACGAAGCTCTCCAAGAGGCTGTTCCCGGGGACAATGTTGGTTTCAACGTCAAAAACGTATCTGTCAAGGAATTGCGTCGTGGGTATGTTGCGGGTGACTCCAAGAACAACCCACCCAAGGGAGCTGCTGATTTTACCGCTCAGGTCATTGTCCTCAACCATCCTGGTCAGATTTCAAACGGTTACACACCTGTGCTGGATTGCCACACAGCCCATATTGCTTGTAAATTTGCTGAAATCAAAGAGAAGGTTGATCGTCGTACTGGTAAATCTACTGAGGAGAACCCTAAGTCTATCAAGTCTGGTGACGCTGCTATTGTCAACCTCGTGCCCTCCAAGCCTCTGTGTGTGGAGTCCTTCCAGGAATTCCCTCCCCTTGGTCGTTTCGCCGTGCGTGACATGAGACAAACCGTAGCCGTAGGAGTCATCAAGGCTGTTAACTTCAAGGATGCCACCAGCGGAAAGGTCACCAAAGCCGCCGAGAAGGCCGGTAAGGGCAAGAAGTAGCTAGAGTTGTCAACAGCACAATTTTTTATCCAACTGCGATACTTCATACACCGAAAGGTGTTCAGAAGGAAAGAAGGGCTACAAACTCATTCCTTTTCTATATTTTTTACAAGGCTTATTCTGTAACATTATTTTATAATTTATATAAGGGTATACATATATCTTGAAATATTTTGTTATGACTGCAACTAAAGTGTAAATTCATAGAATAAAGGTAGCCTCCAGAAAAGTATATTTTTTATTTTCTTTATATAACTTAATCCTTATATAGCCCCCTTAACATACAAACATGTCTTTAACATATTGCTATGCCATTCATAATAAAAAGTACAATGTATAAAAAAGTAACAGTTATTTTGGACAGGTTGTGAGTCTTGTTTACATCACACTGCACAAAACAAGTCTATTAGATTATAAATAATTGAAAAATGCATATATGCCTTCATGCAATGCACTCGGTGGCGATAGAGTTGAAAGTTTGACAATGATCCTAAATACTATGTATAAAGATCACTTTTCAACAGACATGTTAACTTATCTACTAGGTACTTTACCAGTACATACATTTACAAATAATTTTCTTTTTGCTACAAACAAATCGTAATAGCGGATATTAGATACATAGGTATGCTACGCATTAGATCATCATCATCTGCCTGCCCTGCTCCCATACTATTTGGGGTCGGCGCAGTATGTCATATTCTTCTGTCACTCGTCAAAAG
>JADGIL010019071.1:0-12115 GCA_020352625.1 Cactoblastis cactorum
GTCACTGCTGAGGATGCAACTGGATAAATGCTCGGATAAGTAGTAATTTTGCGCTAATGACGACCGACTTGAAAGTAAATTTCTATTCCTTTTTAATGCTAACTGTAAGTTAATGCTAGAGGACAGAGAATTACCCCAATAGATTTACCGCAGAGGCGGATTTTTATATTGCTCCTTGAAGTCTTCCCCCTACTGATGGGCCGCACTATCTTCCCTCCCCTTTCCCTTTCCACAGATCTCAAACCACATCAACAACTTGCCAATCCCTTAGATAACGACCAATGACGTCACGCCACCTCTTTCGTGGACTGCCCCTGAGCTTACGCCCCTTTGGTACCTATGTATATAGTATAAAACTAAAGTAAATAGCCGTATCCAATCTTTCTGGCGGCATGCGGCAAATAGATTTAGCCCAGTTCCATTTGAGATCTAAATAAACATAAAACAAACTAAATTCCGAACTCGTATTATTGGATACTTGATTTAACGATACTATAAACTACATAATATATTATAACAGCCTACATATCCAATCAGAAAAAGAATTTTCCGACATGCCTGGCCAGGGCTCGAAGCTCGAACCCGGGACCTTATGGATCAGAAGCAAAGCTGACTACGTCAGCGATTCCAATATTAGCACAATCAAATAATTTTTTTTTTATATGTGTCTAAAGAATATCTTTTTAATTTTATTCGATAACCGCCGTTCCTATTTTTGAGCTTCTTGACTTTATAATTATTGTAATATAGATTATTTTCTCGTTTTAGGTAGCATGCATGAAGATAAATGGCAGTGGCACTTTTACGATACGGTGAAAGGATCTGATTGGCTTGGAGACCAGGTGAAAGCCATTACATAATTTTCCATCTTCCTCATAACCAAGATATCTCAAATATCTCAAAGATTATCAATCCTAATGAAGTCCCAGAACACAAATGTTTCCATTATTCTATTTTGGTTTTGGTTTTCAATTATTCTATTGAAAACCAAAACCGATTTTTCTCATGCCGTCTACAGAAAGGAAACACGTTTTAAAATCTCAATTAAAACGTGAATAAACCAACGCATTCAAACAAACTGGTATTCAATTGATTTCGGTTTCAATTACAAACGTGTGCGTTTCATACACTTTTTCTTTTCCATTTGTAGAGTACAAATTAAAACTTGTTTGGACTGTTTCAACGCTTGTAAGTTTTACAAAAAACGTTTTTACAATTCAAACGTCTGATAGGCATGCACAATCTGAGCGTGCAATCTATCGAAATATACATATATATATATATTCTGTGCATTGGAATATTATTAATTCTCATTTAATTGCTATAAACTGAATTAATCGCTCTCGGCATTCCTTTTGAGCGATTCGTCGTAAAATGCACAAGTTTATCGGATGAATGGGTGCGATAACAGAATAGTAAGATCTTGTTTATTTAACAGTTGAAATTCAAATATAATATGCAGTTTGCATTAGCCATCCAATTTACAGACCTCGTAGACTGTAAAAATATTGCTCTGTTACGCCCTTGCTTTTTCATTTTAAAAATGTCAGAGAAATTATGAATGTTCAGTTAATGCTTTAAAGTGTTAATAAACCCGCTTTTCACAATATTTCCTCTGATCTTTTTTTATGCCAGAGGGAGGCAAACGAGCAGACGGGTCTCGTGATGTTAAGTGATCACCGCCGCCTATAGACAACTGCAACACCCGCGGTGTCACAGAAGCGTTGCCGGCCTTTAAAAAAAAGTTGGGCCTCCGGTTTTCCCACTCACCGGACGGAGCATGGCGGCTGATAACTGCCATTCAGGCGTCCGTCTTCTGTGGGAGTGTAGTACTTCCCCAGAAGAGCCGGCCCATTCATTAATTCAAGCTCATACTTACCACTACGATCTCTTTAAAAGATATTCTTTAGACACATACAAAATTATAACAGCCTAGGTAAAAAGACCAATAATGAGATTTTTAATGCTACTTATAGGACAGCAAACGAGCTACCTGAGAGTAATTGGTCACCGTTGTTCATGTAGCGCGTAATATGTATGTTTTGTGTACACTTTAATGTATAAATAACCACGTTTTTCTCACACATCCAGAAAATAGTAGCGAGCATTAAACAAGTGCAGGAAATGTTTCATAGCTGTGAATGAAAACATTTTATTAATTACTAGCTAATGCCCGCGACTTCGTCCGACCAATGCATACTATAGTATCTTGTCAGCCCCTTGCTCGGTTACAATAAATTATATCCCTCGGGAACCGTACATTTTTCCGGGATAAAAAATAGCCTATCTTTTAATCTAGGTCATAGTCCAGCGCTGTGCTAAATTTCATCCAGATCTGTTCGGAAGTTTTTATGTGATGCGTGTACAAACATACAGATAGACCAAAATTCTAAAAACAATTGTTTTGGCTTCTATAGGTTCTATAAAGAGCCTCTATATCTTTTTTCTTAAATATCTCTCATGTACAGACATAGCTCAGTTACAATTTTATTATATGTATAGATAAGGAAAACAGATTTAGTGACTATACGAATTAACTGCACGTTAAAAGAGTATAATACGATTCTACGATTTATCTTTGCTTTTAAATGGAAAAGTAAATATTGTAACTATGTAGTTTACATATCAAATGAGCGCACTGTACGCCTTTGTGTTACGAACAGTTGCAAATGAGTGAATTATGGGCAAATCTGACTTCAAAGGGCGGTCAGAGTTAATGGCGTTTTGGTATTGGTCAAAGCTGATTATTGCAATGATCCCATTGATGTACGTAAATTAATTGCAATGTCAGACGCACTAAATTGTTTCAGTACCAATATGTATCAGTATTTCGAACAGACGTATTATTGCGCAAATATCCAATTAACCCAAAATCTGTATGGATTGGATAGATTATTATTTTAATACAGTTAAATCTTGTAAAAGTTATACCAGTTATCCGTAATACACTTTTGTATGCTTTTGACAGGAGAGTGTTACATGTAAGCTTTTCTTTTTTTTTTTTAATTAAAGCTTGAGTGCGTTTGACCACAATCTCACCTGATGGAAAGCAACGATGAAGTCTAAGGTGGAGCACGCAAACTCAAGTAATGCCTATTCACTCTTGCCTTAAAAATCCCCATGTCGTATGAACTCGGAAACAACGACGCAGGGAGGGCATTCCATTCCTTAGCGGTTCGCAAAATGAATGTAGGTACTGGCGAAACGAGAAGTACGATGGGACGGGATATCCACAACAAAGGATGAAAACCCTGCCCACGCCGCGTCATCCGATAGCGAAATGGTTTGGAATGGCGAAATTGGCTGTTAATAATGGTATATGAAGAAATAAACGAAAAAACTATAAATAGTTTATTTGGTATATTAAAATTAAGTTTAGACAAATAATAAATTAAAATATGCACCTAAAAGGCGTTCACAGAGAGAGATTACTACTTGCCATTTTATAAATATTTGGCCAATGCTATTGTAGAATCAAGTTTAAACGGTGTAAATTAAGAAAAATATTTTTTTTTTGGTATACGTTTCAGGTGTTCATTTTTGTAATGCCTGGGCCCAAAATGGACAATCTCCCTTAATTATTTGGTTTTTTATAAAAAGAAGTTTAGTAGTGGGCAGATGGAGACGTCAATTATGATAATAATTTCAATAATGCGTAGTAATAGATAAATTCGATTTCTTTTTTTGTGCTACAGCAGACATGCACACATAATATGGTAAACGTAAAACAATGCTGCGTCCGGTGACTGGGAGAGCCGGAGGCCCTTCCCCGCACTCCCCATTTGGGGCTTTTTAAAGACCGGCAACGCTTCTGTGACCCCGCTGGTGTTGCAGTTGTCTATGGGCCGCGGTGATCACTTAACATCACATGATCCACATCACGCCTGCTACATAAAAAAAATACTGGGCGTGGTATAGCAATAGAAATAGGCTCAAGCTAAGTGGTATTATTACTGACGAATAATAATGATTCCTCTTCCAGGATTCCATCCAGATGCTGACGAGGGAAGCACCACACGTGGCTATGGAGTTGGAAAATATGGGAATGCCATTTTCTAGAACCCAAGAGGGAAAAATCTACCAGAGGTCTTTCGGAGGAGGCACAACTCACAACGGTACTCAGCCCGCAAAGCGAACTTGCGCTGTGGCTGACAGGTAAAATTTCAAGTTCAAGGGCAAAGAAAAGATTGATGAATGTGGAGGAAGCGAAGGAAGTATGTCAGGACCGTAGTAAGTGGAAGAATGTAGTCTCTGCCTGCCCCTATGGGAAGAGGCGTGATCATAATATCTTTGAATATGTATGTCTGACTCCCGTTTACTAACGTTATATAAAAGTTAATCTATAGGTACATATAATAAAATTGTAACTGAGCTACGTCTGTACATGGGAGATATTTAAGAAAATCATATATACGACTTACAGAAGCCAAAACGATTGTTTTTAGAATTTTTGTCGGTCTGTTTGTTTGTACGCGCATCACGCTAAAACTATCGAACAGATCTGGATGAAATTTGGCACAGCGATAGATTATGACCTAGATTAAAAGATAAGCTACTTTTTATCCTGGAATAATGTACGGTTCCCGAGGGATATAATTTATTCTAATCGAGCAAGGAGCTGACAAGATATTATAGTATAGTAGTAGTAGGACGAAGTCGAGGGCATTAGCTAGTTAAAAATATAAGGGGACTGATTTTTTAAATCTTGTTTAACGAAATACCGGGAATATTCTGTACAGAAAAATTTTTCTGCTTCAATAATTCACCATATTTCTTAATCATTAAGTAATAGCACAATTGATTCTACTATTTTGAATGAAAGCTCTTACTGGTATAATAATCGTCGTAGTTTTCCGTCCGTCTTTTTATCTGAACGCTAAACCTCACTAATTGGCTGTTATAAACTTAAACCAAATAGTTTTAGAAAAGAGGTTGTATGGAAAAATAGATTAGAACTATAATTCTTAACATACTTAATTGTAATAGATTTCAACTTCGATTCCGTAATTTTTTCAACAAATCGTCTATGGACAGTGGGATATACAGACAGATAAAAAAAAACAAAAATAAAAGCGTTTTGATCATTAAAAACATTTAGTTGGACAAAGGAAACCAGATATTATAGCCATATAAGCCAGACACATTGTTTTGGCATGAACACCCATCAAATTAGGGGGTAGGGGGAATAGAAATAAAAAAATAGAAGCTTATGTCACTCTCCAGTATTTCAATTATCTCCACATAAAAAATCAGACAAATCCGTTGCTCAGTTTTGGACGTGAAAGACAGACAAACAAACACATTTTCGCGTTTATATGTATATTATTAAATATGGTTATTGGGAATTATAAGTATACCAGAATCTCATGGCAAATNNTAGGACTAAACCATTTTGATCATTGTTACTTTTTTATACGGTTTTTGAGTGGTGGTTGACGGTGGATGAGTCATCATAGGGTGAATACGGAACAACCCGATAAGGATTATACGAAAAAAATATGGGTACATATAATAAAACTGTAATTAGGTGTATTAAATAAAAGAAAAAAGAATGTGAGTTCTTATATTAAATGAGAGAAAAAAATTGTAAGTTCTTAATAGAGTCAAAGTGAAATAAATCTACAGTTAGTAACGCGCGGACAAAGTCGCCAGTCAAAGCGTTTTTAAAATAAAATATTTCTCAACCGTACTCTTAAAATTGTTTATAATATTTACACAAAAAAATCGGATATCATTTTAAATCTTCTCTTGAATATACTTAATTGAAAATCATTATATCCCAAAAAAATCCGGTCAAGTGCGAATTGTGCCATTAACTACAAAAAAAGGCAAAAAATCATCACTTTTGGCATATGGAAGCCTTCCTTAATTATTTTATTTCTTTTTTATTATTTGTTGGTTAAACGACAATAGAAAAAAAACGTCAAAAATTTCAATTTAGCTATCACGGTTCATGAGATACAGCCTGTCACAAACGGACAGACAGACAGATGGATAATTAGAGAAGTATTAATAATCTTTTATCTGTTGGGTTACGGATACCTAAAAAAAGCCCGTTCAGCAATACTTGAGGGCGATATATCAGAGGTCTATGTTCATTGATTTGGTTTAAGTTGATAAGTCAGTCAGTAGGTCAGTGTTACACAGTTGTCTAAAATTATGTGGCAACCTCTATCGGGGAATGCAAATTAAAATTTCGCATTGTAGAACCAAAAACTCCGTAAACTTTATAAAAAGCATTGTTTTGTGTCACCAACACGCCATGTTATATTAGTTCGTCTACCACCCATAAGATGGCAGAGAATGAAAATTACACAAAACAAAATAATGTCTGAAATATAATGGCGACCTCTAGCGCAGATGAGATCCCCTACAATGTTGTATAGTGCAAAGTTACTCAGAACCAAAATCAGGTTGTGTGTCACTGAAAGACCATTTTTAACCACTCGCTAGATGGCAGTATATACAAATTTCTTAAAATATAAAATTTCATATAACAGAGTACTTATGCAATTTCTTGTGTATTTATTTTATGACAGAGGGAGGCAAACGAGCAGGCGGGTCGCCTGATATTAAGTAATCACCGCCGCCCATAGACACCTGCAACACCCGGGGGCGTTGCCGGCCTTTAAGGGATTTATACGCAGTTTTATTGAAGGTTTCAATGTCGTGGTATTTTTAAGCTTATCAGTGTGTCTTTACTGAGCATTGATATTGATTCAAATACTTCAACGTTAGAGTATCCTAAACAAGGCTAGAAACATCTTTTACAAAGCTAATTATTAGTGAGATTTAATGTCACTATCTCCGGATCATATGGCATTGCTCTAGGCTTTGGTACTGCATTAAATATCGATTAGTGGGTCATCGTAACAGGAGTTTCTAGTGGCGACCTCTATCAGTGCGCTCAAATAACAATTTCCAAAATTCGTGAAATGTTGTTTTCTATAAACCGTACAAATAGCAGCAGGTTTCAACTAGACAATTTGACATTTTGTTACTAAGTAAAACAACCACCCGCTAGGTGGCAGCATACATAATATAGCTTATTTTTATTAAGCATAAAAAAATTCCCAATATTTTTAATACCAAATTTGACAAAAAATTGTGTTCTGCTCACATAAATAGATACGTAACTTAATATTTAGTTATAATAACACCTAAGCACCCTGTATCCCATTGTAATGTATGACATCGTAGTAATTGGAAGTATGTAGTCTCTGCCTACCCCCTACCCTTATGGGAAGAAGGCGTGCTTATATGTATGGTCTGTAACAGCTTAACTTAAGAAATTATTTTGTTAACAGAACCGGCCATGCGTTGCTCCACACGCTGTATGGCTACAGCACGCAGTTCAAGAATATAGAATCCTTCACTGAGTTCTTCGTTTTGGACATCCTTGTGCAAGATGGGGAGGTGGTGGGGTGTCTAGCAATCGACATGGATGATGGCAGCTTGCACAGGTTTGGACTGTTAATAATAGATAAGATATATTGTCTTATAAGTTAGAAGAAATTACAAATATTTGTAAATATCAGTAGTTCCAGTACACCGAACACACATCGTGATGTCAGAGATTTTATGGCTCCATTTTTTTAAAGAATTAAGTGGGCTGTTTAATTCATAAATATGAACATAAATGGTGCATTTTGTTTTTGGGATTAGGTAATTTTATTGTTTGGCAAAATCAATATTATTTTTGACAATTATTTTCATCAGACTCGCTTTTATAAGGTTATTATATTTTGAAATATGACCATCAACATAATTTTAAAATAAAACAAATTGACCGATTATAATTGTCTTGGATTTCATTGTTTCATTATTTCAAGGTCATCTTAGAGATCTGGCAGTTCACAAGACCTTAGTTCAATGATTTGACAAAAGTCCATCGCAACCGCAATTGATCTTAATAATAATACAATTAATACTTATTGTTAGACATAGATGAAACTATTTTATAAATTTTACAAGTATAGATGCGCCAAAAAACAATAAAAGAGTTCAATTTCTAAATCACGAACGTGCTTTGAATATTTCAGATTCCAAGCAAAAAATACTGTAATAACGACAGGAGGCTACCCTAGGATGTTTTTCTCATGCACAGCAGCGCACACATGCACCGGAGATGGGTGCGCAATGGTCACCCGTGCAGGGATTCCACTTCAGGATATGGAGTTCGTACAGTTCCACCCTACAGGTATTTTTTTATAGTTGACTTAAAAGAGAGAAAATTGGAAGAAACCCTGCCGAGACAAGAGCCAGGCTCTTGGTTCTTGTCAGCAATTACAAGATGTTAAATGAGCATAAAGCATCTCTAGCTCGTTTGCCGTCCTAATGGTAAGTGAAAACTGCTGCCAATATCCAACTGAATCATCTGGTATGTGACATTGCCTACTTTCTTAACGTTGTTATGGGCTTTTTGACTCCAAACAAAGCATTAAAGTGAAAAATGGTCTCAGGGTTTACTATTTTGAATTATATCGATAATGTAAAGCAGAAAATTTGCTAGCAAATCGATTTTATGTGGGAGTGTGGTACGTACGTAGTAGGCTAGCCAGTTTAATCTCCACGAATTCTTAAGAATTTTTCATTTGCAAATCACATGGGTAATTTGATATATATGCCATTATTCTTATCAGACAGGTACACCTTAATTATAAAAAAATCGATAACCTTCTAGCAGTGATATATTTAATATTTTTAATTAATTAGAAATTAGGAGTACTAATTTTCCTTTATGGTTGAACCTTTTATAATTACGACCCTAAAACGTCACAGGAATTTATGGTTCCGGCTGCCTCATGACTGAAGGCTGTCGCGGGGAGGGGGGATTTTTGATCAACAGTGAAGGCCAGAGGTTCATGGATAAGTATGCTCCCAAGGCGAAGGAGCTGGCCAGTAGAGATGTGGTCTCTAGAGCCATCGCTACAGAAATCAGACAAGGTACTCACTTAGATTGCCACATAATAATTTTTTTTTTTCATAATTGTCACTTAATAAATATAGTAATATGGTTAAAGAATTGTAATACCCTTATGTGTTACGTAAATCGATTAGTAAGTAAGTAATCAATATCTATTAATCTATGGTTCTGTCAATATGCAATTTTTATATAGGTTAGTATTAACTTGACTGTTTTTAGGCCGTGGAGTAGGCCCAAAGAAAGACCACATGTACCTGCAACTTCACCACTTGGGTGCTGCAGTCATTGATGAGCGGCTGCCGGGGGTGTCAGAGACTGCCATGACTTTCACTGGAGTAGACGTCCACAAGGAGCCTGTGCCCATCATACCAACAGTCCACTACACCATGGGTGGTATCCCAATAAACTACAAGGGAGAGGTAGGTTATTAAGAACTTGTTTTTAACTAATTATATGCATAAATGGGAAAATAATTTTTCTTTTTCACTTCTGTACAATAACAGTCTTGTTCCACCCCTGAATCTATTAATGATGATAAATAATTGTTTTTTGTTATTCTACTTTAATTTTACTTTAAACAGCAAACCAACTTTTTTTTTTATTTCTTATATATGTATTCTTAGCATTTAAACAGTACCTGAAATACAGGATGATTTACATCTTAGTTCAGGCACCTTATTATTGTATCCGTATATTTAGAAATATTTAAGTAAACTAATAGTTGTTTTATATCTGTTTGGTAATTTTAATAAATATATTTTATTTTATTCTTTTTATTTTTATGATAAATAAACACTCAAGCTTAACTACTTGGTCACATTACTCTCGTACGCGGTGGCGAACGCGTTCTCGAAATATCAAACACTAACAATCATCCCGCGATCATCCTGGCATTAATCCTCTTCCCGTGGGTATTGCGGGATAAAAAAATACCCTGTAGCCTTCTTCGAGTAATGAATTATCCAACTCTGATGAAATTGTTTAAATCGGACCAATATCTCCTGAGGTTAACGCGTTCATCTAAAAAAACAAACTAGATATTACTTATAACATATTATGTGTTCACATAATAACCGCAGATGTGATATAAGCGTTCACGATTGCGACCCCACCCATGTACTAGTGAACTTATTCATCATATTAAAAAAAAAATACCTTTGATTTTTATTCAGGTAATAGTCCACCAGGATGGACAGGACTGTGCGGTTCCGGGGCTGTATGCGGCTGGTGAGGCGGTTAGCAACTGCCACGGAGCCAACCGGCTCGGAGCTAACTCGATCCTTGACATCGTGGTCTTCGGCCGCGCTATCGCCATGAACATCTCCAAGGACAACAAGCCTGGAGATAAGCAGCCTGTGTTGAAGGATGTAGGCTATTTTCTAAATATAAATTGCTTTCATAATTTTCCAAATATCTAAATATTTATTTTTTAAGACAGATTGGAAATATAACATTTCTATATTCGCGGTGGCTATATTGACATGTACTAGAAATGTTACTAAATTGCTTGACAAATAAACTAGTATTTCTCAGGAGCTCTGCGACAAAACCCTGGACAACCTAGACAAGGTGAAGAACGCCAATGGGTGCGCGCCGGTACATGAATTGCGCGCCGCCATGCGGCAGACCATGCAGGACAAATGTGGGGTATTTAGGATTCAGCAGCTGCTGGACGAAGGTTTGTTTTGCAGAATTTAAAACATTGTGTATTTCCGCCTCCAGTTTATGCAAACTATTGCTAGCCAGCGAAATTCCACTACCGTTAGACCCATGTTAAACAACATCACTTGTTATCACTGAGTTGCCACACAGGCATACCCACTTGATGAAAAGTGTTGCAACCGCGCGCCTAGCTGACCCTGAAAAAATATTAAGCATTAACGGACACCTTACTGACAGATAAGAAAAACAAGCTAATATTAAAATCTGCATAAACACAGATACAATTTGTCTATTTACTACTGCTACGTGTAGTAAATAGACAAATTGTATTGTATTATTAAAATAAAAGGTACATTTAAGAAAACGCTATAAAGATTTGCAATCAAGAGGGCTTAGACTTTCCGACCAATATAGATAGATTAATTTTTCATTGTCTAAACGCAACATATGTAACTCAAAAAATTAAATAGATAATAAGTACGTCATTTTTTATTTATTCCTATTATCTTACTCAAATCCAATTCTAATTAATCCAATATTCGAAATTAATTAAGTTAATTATGAAAGTAATTACCATATACAATAATTCCATGACATTTCGCATACAGTAATAATAAGGAAATTGTAATCAAACTACTACTGACACTAAAATTTACGCAAAGCGCCATCTATATTAAATATGCTGCACTATTGATAATAGCGTGGTATTTCCTGAAAGCAGTGTATTCCCGCTGATCCCACAGGAACCAGTAGCGGTATCCTCTGACGGATCATTCACTATCTATCATAAAACTTTTATTAGTACTCGTATTCTACACCTAATGATGAAAGCATCATTCGTTTGCAAAAACACTTTATTATGTTGGTAGTAAAAGCTGAAAATACGTTATTTAACTCGCAGATGGCGTTCTTATAAAAAGAATTACTTACCTGCTAGGTCGTATATTATTATTATATTTAATAAAATCACACATATTTTACTGGGTGTATTACGGACGCACTGGGCGAACGGCATGATAAGCTGATAATACGTAGGTTATTTTTATCCCAGAATATCCTACGGTACCTATTTGCATACAATGACAATAGAATAACTAATTGTTTGTCTAAAAGTAAACAGTTGTTAATGTAATTTAGCCAACAATTTATATTAAAACATAAAGTGATTAAATCTCCATCTCCATCCAAATAAACACAAGAAATCTTAAATGACGTCATCTGCCGGTATACAAATAAATGACAAATGTCAATAAACGTCAATCGGAAGTTTGCTTCCTCAGTTTCCATTTTTCGATTTCATGTTGATTCCGTCAATGTCAAGTGATTTTATTTGACAGTGACAAAAGTTTTAACATTTAGTTGTCGAATCTGTTTAATTGCAAAACTTGCTGTTTACTTTGGTAAACGGATCTCGATAAGAATTCGCTGTCCGTCTGCCACCAGACTATATCTCATGAACCGTGATAGCTAGAGTTGAAATTTTCACAGACGAGGTATTTTTTTATAGCAGAGGTAGCCATAGACCGC